>BOSO01003738.1:74927-85800 GCA_018403395.1 Gorsachius goisagi
GCAGTGAAAGCCATGGCTTTTCCCTCCTCTTGTGCGGTAGGGGGTATATCCTTGGCCGTAGGTTATCTTAGTAATTGTAAGAAATGCTGTTCTTCCTGCTGGGCACATTTTAGCTCTAGGTAAGCAGATGCTTGTTTTATAAATGGATTAAAATCGAGAACAGTTTTAGAAGGGCTGCTGTCAAATCAGTCTTTCATCAGAGAAAAGTGCACGAAACGGACCAGCTGCCTAGAAGAAGATGCCATGGATAATACCTGCTGAGGTTGGTGATCTCACACCCGGTCATGAGTTAATCCAGATCATAAATGCAATGACTGACTCTTGCACAGCAGATGTGCCTAGTTTGGTGCAGAGCTGAACAAGCTGCACTGTTCCTTACATCTCCTGTGTGCTGAGAGCTTTCTGCTCACTGGATCTGTTGCCTGCATATGTGATCAGTAGACTGCAATTGCAGAAGATGGGTTTTGTCTTCTCCTGTGGCTGTGTGAGACCAGAGAAGAACAGGACCTATCTGAATGAGTCAGCGCTAGGAACCAGAGATTTGAAACCTCATCCTCATTTGTGTCGCTCGTGGTGTTGCGGCCGCATGTGAGAGCCGTAGTCCTTGGCCAAGTTCATGCTGTGCCTGTAGAAATGCAGAGCAAAATGGCAGTCTCTGTCCCAAAGAGCTTACAGTCTGTGGCAAAATCCAGCAGATGGGTTCGGTTAGACAGATGGGAGAGCGCAGGGGAAGGGTGACGTGGTATCGGTCAGCACTCCGCGTGGCGGGCAGCCTTGCTGGGGCACCAGCTGCCACCCACTCCCATCTCCCACTGGGCACCCCGGCAGAGTCATCCAGCACGCCCCAACCTGGATCATCCACCTGCACGCCCCAAACTGGATCATCCACCCGTGCCTCGTGCTGGTGCTGGATTGTAGGCTGAGGAATTTTTTTAAATGACGTAGGATGAAGGAGAAGAGAGGCAGCAGCTAGCCCTGGCATCTCAAGCACCGTGCCTCAGTGTGCTGCATAGACATTTCCTTGGTGGTCATCCGGGTGTGGATGTACAGGGGAGAGGGTACGTGGATGAGGTCATGGGCCTCGTGACAGTGGCACTGTGCTGTCCCCTTAGCACTGCTTATTGCAGTGCACACTTGATGTCTTGGGAAAGCACAACATTGTCTCCTTCCCTCAAAGGTGGCTGCATCTGGCCTGATGTATGTTATAGGTGTTCAGAGGGTGTTCTGTTCCAGCCACGTGGGCAGGAGTTGTAGAGGGCTGGTTATACCTGGCCCCTGCCAGCCACAGGGGAAGGATCTCTCTCTTATTTTGCTGTCAATTTAATTCTAAACAGAAGAGTCTGTCCATGGAAAGCTTTCTATCTCGGAGAGACTGTTTCCTTACTGCTTCTATTTCATGTGAAGTTAATTTTAATGCAACATTTATTAATTCAAAAGCACTCTGTTCTCCAGGCTAAAAAAATTATCTTTACTCTGTCAGATTCCTACATCAGGACAAGTTGTGAAATGCTGTAACTACTTTGCTTCAACATTGCTGTTTGACAGAATGTATGTATCTGCTTTGTGTAGGGAAGAATTAAGTTTGATTGGAGTAGTTGTTTTGAGGAATAATTTAGCTGTGCAATTATTTTCTGAAGCACTATCTGCTCATATTTGAGTGCCTTCAGTTAGATTAGAAATGTGAACATTTTAATTTAGGAAGCAGTCTGCAAGTTTGTAATGCATTTTAGTGGGGCAGCAAGACCTGGCTCACACAGGCTTCTCAGCCCTGCCATCCTCTCCTCTCTTCCCCGCAGATATCTGTCGTGAAGCACCGTTAGCCTATTTGAATAAGGATTTCTGGTCTTCTGCAGAACTGTTCAACACTATTTGAATATCCATCTATCCAGATGATGTTCCTTTGAGGTTTGGTTTTATTTTCTGGGAGAGGGCGTGAAAACCATGCTATGTATGGGAACATGCCATGAGAGGGATCCTGCAACACAAATGATGCCTCGGTAGGTGCCATTGCTTAAGTCATCTGCTGATGAAATGCACAAATTAGGCACCCTGTGCTTTTGCTGTCAAACTATGCTTGCCTTGGGATCTGCATTTAAGTTATGTGTTTGGCTTTGGTTTTGCAAAACAGCACGCGTGCAAAGGCTGGGAAGCCCTGATACAGCCTAACGTCATGTGGGGATAAAGCAAAGCTCAGCAGCCCTATCTCTAACCAAATCCAGCCACAGTGAAATCGTGGCAGGTAATGTTTCAGCTTCGTGCCATTAGAGTGTTGTATCGCCTTTGTCCAAGACACAAAGAACTCATACAGCCTTGCAGCAGCGGTCTGAAACATTTGAGTGCTCAACAACTTGGAGAGTACAGCATATACAGAGGTAAATGTCACATTCTTCTCAAAACTGTTTTATGACTAAGAGGAACTTGTGCTAATGTCTGCGTGTCCTTATTCTTAGAAATGTAGAGTAGAAGGGGTCCTGAGGAGTCGCTTGTGTCCGCTCCCCACTAGCTAACTGCTTCCTGTTGAAGTTTACCCTAAAATTTAGCTTAAATTAAGCAGATTACTATTATCTTGCTCCCAGCAACATGGAAAACAATTGATCACTGCTGTTTTCAGAGCAACTCTTCACATCACAAAACTCTTCTTCCCAGTGCTGATAATCCCAAGCCAGCACATGACTGTAATCACGACCATCGCTGCCTGAGTGCCCTTCCCCTCCTTTTGCAGCCTTGATGTTTGGACCAAAGAAGCCTGACTGAATTTTTTGCATAGAGCAGTTTTCCAAGCATCACGCTGGCCTCGTTGCTGGGCGTAGGCTCTTGCGGGAGGAGCAGTGTGGACAGTGCTCTGGCTGTCTGGCTCCTCGCAGGGAGGAATAGCTGTCTCCCATGCTTCGCGTGCAATATTCCTCTAAATACTCACAGTGCTTTGCAGGAGCGTCACCTCTCCTGACTCACACTGGGTGAATGATCCATGCCGCTTTCCAGATCATTCTCTGCAGGGCTGCTGCCTGGCTACTTGTTCCCTTTTTGGCATTTGGGCATTTAATTTTTTCACCGTTCTGAAGTTACGACTTTTTACATACGCCTTTGTTCAGTTTCCTTGTATTGGTTTGGAGGGGTCAGCTATTCTATCCCATCGGTATCAGTCTGAATTATGTATCTGTTGTTTAGCAACGCCCATGCTGCTGGGAAGTTTGTGAGATTGGGAGGTGGTGTAAATGACTGTGATAAGGTGCTTTGTCGTCCCGGCTCTGGGAATGCTGCACTGTTCTGTGCATGGTTTTGGCAGCTGGAGGAGAGGTCTGTAACTGAGGATCAACTGGTGAAGCACAGCATCCTTGAAAACCTTTGCTTTCAGTGCCATTTGGAGCAGCCTGTTTTTTCAGGCACCTTCTCATTGCCTCATTTTGCAACGCTCTATTGAAGGGACTGTGGAGGTGTCATTCACGCTTAATAGCTAGAATAAAGATAATTGTGGTTAATGGTACTTCACGTCGGTGACAGATCTGACTTAAGAGGTTAGAGGCCCCCCCCCCCCCCCCCCCCCCCGGNNGGTTTGTGGCCCCCCCCCCCCCCCGGCACGCGTGGCTGTGTCCCTCTGGAGCCGACCATCCCCTCGGGTGCAAGCGCCCAGCAGTTGGTGGGGTCAGGCCCGTGGAACGACCGCCTTGGCAAGGAAACGGCAGTGCTGCCGACGGATGGGGCACAGCCTGCCCCTTGCTCTGCTCCATGGGCAGCAGGGCCGAGGCTGACATTTCCCACTGGTGACAATTTCCCAGTGGTGCAGGACTTCTGCTAGCTGCTCACCAGCAGTCTGCGTGTTTACAGTTAGCAGGGAATGTATCCTGCCACGTGGATGGAAAACATGTTAATTGTGTTGCAGCCAAGATGTCTAAGCAGATTAAGATTTTTTTTGTTGTTGGAAATCCAGCTCCCTGTTTAGCACTTCTCAGCATCCTGGAAGGATTGTGTGGGTAGGTGTTTTTTTCTTTTTACTATTTACCTTTCCTTTCTTGTATTTGATGCATGAGATCACAGCACTAGTGAAAAGTTAGGAAAACTTGATTCAAGATTTTATGGTTGATTTTATTTATACCAAATATGGTATCCATACTTGGGTTTTAATCAGATTGTTAGGAAAATAAATGAGAAGGCTTTTCCCCTTTCTAATGTCTGTTGAACTTCCAGCTGTTGTAGTTGGTTCCTTTCTGGATGGCAGTACCACAACAAATCAGACCCGCTACCTTTCTTTGTCTCTCATGCCCAGTTCATGCTGCTGCCCCACTGGCTGAAGCCCTCTTAGCTGCTGTGAAATCTCACCGTTGGCCCGTGGGATTACAGCGGTTGCTCTGCAGCAGTTCTGCAGAGCCCTTTGACCTTTATAGTAGTTTTAATTAAACTTATGGTAAAGGTGGGTAGTGGTCCAGACTAACTTTTGAGGCTTGACAGTATTCTGCTTCCCCCCAGTTCCCCAAACCCAGAAGGAACTGCAGGAATTGCTGTTACAACCCAGTGTTACATTTCGACAGTAATTTTGGTACCTTTGTCAAAAAACCACACATTTTTGTGTGGGTTGATCCCCATATTTCTGCCTTAGTGAATCACACAGTCCACAGTTGCATCCCCTCCAGATGTGGGGTTTTTGTTTCAGTGTAAGTAGATAGGAATAGGTTGGGTAGTATTACCTGATGTGCCTTGAGATAAAAACAAGCTTTCTGCAACACACATTGTTTTGACAGCAAGAGTCTGTGCGTGTTTTAAATATCAAATATGCAAAGTTGGACATTTTCAAAAATGCCTGGGAGCTTTGGTCCCTAGTATTTGTTGAAGGTGAATGGGATTTGGGGCTGTACCCACCACCTTCAGCAATTCAGAAAATCATCCTGCAGCCCTGCAAGCGTGGAGCTGAGACTCTGCCGCTCTGGTCCTACAAAGGTGGCTTGAGCAGAGGAGCAGGCTCTCCCTTGGAGTCTGCAATTCAAATAAGTTGATGAAGGAACAATTGAAAATGCTGGTCTGGAAAGCAGGGCAAGCAATGCCGAAAGTAGGCGTGCAGGCCAGCGCTCAGCCTGGCAGACAGTGCGTATTAAATCAGGGTGATTTATGGAACTGTTTCTGTTAAAAGCTTCCTCGTGCACTTTAGAAAGTGGAGCTGCCAGATTGGTCAAAATCCAATACCCAGCCAGTTTGAATTGGCTGCTGGCTGCAGTAATAACCGTGGCGAAACTCCTAACAGCCGTTTCATGCAGGCTTTGCGGGCTGCCACATCGTTGCTGCTTCGCAGAAAACAGACAGTGTCAAAATGTTACGCAGTATGAGGACATTTCCATGGTAACGATAGCATCCCATGACACCCGTTCTTGTACTGCCGTGTCAGTGCATGCTGTCATCGTACTTTCTTCATCCATCTGGGGCCGTCCATCCCGATCTTATGGATTTCTTCAGTGACTGCAAGTAGTTATGGGGCTGATGGTGGAAGAGAGGCTCTTTCTGGGCTTTTGAGTGTCTTAAATAAGGCAAATATTCCTTCTTTAAGCATAGCCACTCTCATGTAATTAATCTTAAAAGCACTTGGTTTTGCTTTCTGCTGCACTAAAAAAGCAGCTTTCCCTCTGTGATCAGACAGCGCACTGCAATAGCTGTTAGGTACCAGGCGTTGGAGGCACCCACACTCCTATCTCCCAGCTCTTTGGCTGGCGACTCTGAGATGGCTCAATTCGTGAAGGCACTCCAGTCTTGTTTGGGGTCCAGTCCTTTCAGCCTGGAGAATGCTTAGCGCTGATTTCCATTTGCAGCCCGATAGCTATCTGCTCCCTCCTCCCCTTCCTTTGCAGGAGCCCTCAACTGCTCCAGACACTGCTGACCATGGGGCTGGTTTTGGACGGCAGCCTGAGTTCTCTGGGTAGAGTCTCATCCATGTCTATCACCTAGTTTCATCTGTGCCTTGATCAATGGTTTTGGCCTGTCTATAAATATTTCAGTATTTTATACTGCAGTAACAGTGTCCCGCTAGGATTCTCAGAATTCCCCCTGTGGTTTTTCCCTTCTTCTTTCTGTATTTCCACCAGGTGACATTTTCCAAAATTAGCATCATGGGTTTTTTTCACTGTGCAAGCAACACATGTTTATTGGCTCCTTTCCCTTGTCACAGAGAAAGCTGTTCTCAATATTTTATTGATAAGCTAGAGCTTTGGCAAGAAATAATAAAGATGTTTTCTGTATGGCAGCCCATGGACCTTCTACCAGTGCACATTTTTCACTTCTTCTTGGTACTTTGTAAGAGCAGTAGAGAGATCTTGGTTTTGTTACAGTGCATGCATAGGTTCTGAAAATTGCATGGGTAAAGAGACAGTGGTTTAACTAATGATTTCCCTACCCGATACGCATAAGCTATGGATGTGCTATCTAGGTATGTGGGTGCACAGCAAGGCTATTTCTCATATGATGGTGCTGTAGCGTAAAAGAATCATGTATGGTAAACCCCAGTGCTTGTGATTTTTAACATCTGGTCTAAAGTATTTCACTTGAAGGGACTGAGAGGATAAATATGAGACTTGAGAAAGTACAGGCTGAGACTAGGAGAAGGAGCAGAATTTTACTTTCGATCATATCTCAAGATCCACTTCTGGACTGTTTCACAACAATAATTCTCAGCTCTCCTGTTTTGCCCAGGGCTCCGCTTTGAGCTGTGCCAGAGTCCCAAGTTAATCTTTCTACACACTCATCTTTCATCTGTTTCCACTGAATTCCTAGCTTCTGGCTGGTAACAGGAGCAGCTCTGTTCCTGTGACCCGTCTGTCTCTGCAGAAACACTCTTACTGCTCCCGGACAGGAGGCGGCTACTACCTCCTAAACTCAGTTTTTCCCAAGACCCAACCCAAGCCAAGTGCCTCTAAACCTGGCATCGTGTCGGCCCTATTTTAGTATTTTTCTATTTCTGTCTCAGTACTGCCTGGCTTACCTACTAGAGAGCTCTATGAAATATTGCATGGTCGATTGAGGCAAAATTTGGCTTGCTGCTCTAGGAATAATACCAGGCAAATTATCCACAGTCCATTTTAGATGGTGAATTTGACTCTCTGTTTTCACAGTCTGTTCGCTGCAGCCATCTGCTGCAGAGAGACAGCAAGCTTGTAGGACAGATTGACTGTGAAAATCAGGAAGTCTTATTTCAGGCCATAATTTTGTTTAATTTCCTGAAATCTAAAAAGCTGTTTATTTCCTAGAACACCTTTCCCCTAGAGCCCTAAGACTGGGTTTCCAAAAATGCCAGGTACTAGCTGCATGCAAAAGCAAATCTTGAGGCGGTGACAACATGATGACCTGAAAATGTTTCACTGATCAAAATATTCATTAATAATTTCCCAGGCTTCTGTCAGTTTTGTTAAGAATGCGCTTTTATGTATGAGTTGACCAATACAAGAAGTGTTCTGCAAGTGCCAGTAATGCAGATTAAAGCAGCATTTGGCCTCTGATATTCAGTGAACGGTTTGGAAACTGGATGTTGCCTGCTCTAATGCTGAACTACTTTGTCAGGAAAGATCCTCAGCCTTTTATTTTAGTTTGTAAGGGGGGGAGGAAAGCTTAACGTCTTGATATGAGTACATCTTACAAGGTTTAGAAATTGTAAAAGATGTAATGACCTGCTCTCTTAAGCTCTTAAAGTCATCAGATTTGAGTGGAAATTGCAGTGAAAAGTGAACATTTTAAGACTTGCTGATCTGAGTGGTCTGGCCTGTTTTGCTCCTTGATATTCCTGTGCTTATGTCTTCAGACCTGCAGGTGGTCAGTCCACTAAGGCTGCAGTGCAGAAAGGGGAAAAGAGCTGCAAAACTAGGACAGACTTGGATTATATTTAACAGTGTTCCATTTCGACTTGACAACCAGCTATCGAACACCTACAAGTTTGCAACTGTGATTCACTCGGAAGCTGGCATAACTGATGTCACGTCATATTAATAGCTACAGAATTGTAACTGCTTTTAGCAATGAGATTCATTAACAGCCTCTACAAACACACTGACAATCGGTTGAAAACCTGAAAATATTAGGTATATATAAAAATGGATTATGCCATAAAGGAACCTCCCTGTGCTGCCAAATGTGTTTACAGCAAGTTCCTGAGGGTGTTAAGCATAATGATTCCTCTTCATCACTTTCAGTAGGTCTTACTGATAGCAAAAGGTGTTTGAGGACTGATCCACACTCTAAATTAATTAGGAGCTGCTGATCTAATGGTGTTAAACGATGTGAGGATATTTGGGAGTTACTGTATCCACAGCGTTTTTCTTGGCAAGTGGAAGGTGTCCAACCAGTTCCTGCATGGTGCTGATGTTCTTTCAGGAGGTGTTCGGTCCTTCACTTGTTTTAGTTGAACATTTTGGCTTCAACGGGCAGTATGGTGACAAACCATGCCTAGACGGTGCTTTCTAAGCCGTAGTAAGTGCATTGAGTTCCGCTCCCCTTTGATCTTTGCAGACTTTCCTTGGTATGGGCTGCTAGCTACCTCTGAGAAGATTGGCATGGCGGAGGTAGAAGTGTTCATTGCTTCCTACCATCTTCTTGGAAGATACTGAATTAGTAGCTAACAATGGTGACATAACTGGTCCTCACCAGCCTCTGTTAACTGTCCTCTGGGGTGAATGAGTCAGTTACTCTTCCAGGCTCTTAGTAAGGTCATCTCTGCATTGCATACATGTGATTTTAAGGTTTGCATCACCGCCATGATGGGTCAAGACGTTGTTGTAGAAGTGAAATGAAAACTGAGATTCAAAGAGAGGAAGTGTTCAGGATGGCGTTGGCTCAATGTTGAGCTTTGTAGTCAGACTTGTCGCTGGGAGTAAATCTGTGGACATGTACATTCGGGCTGGGATTTCTAATGCTCTGGCTACCTCTGAGAGCTAGTCCATTGCTCCTTACAGCAGTCGATCATCTACTGCCCTCAGTTCCTTCCTTCCCTTCTTTTTTATATACATCACGCTGCCTCTTCTCTTCCTTTTGGCTGTGAATAATTCAATTGTGTTTAAGTTTTCAGGTGATGTCTGCTCTGTCTCATTCATCTATCACCCATTTGTGGCATCCATCACTTGGACGTGACTTTGCTTTTGCTGACCTGTGGCTCTTAGGCTGACCTTGTGTGCTGACTTCTGGAGATGGAGAGCCTCCTGAGACCGAGAGGAATGGTTGGCTCAGGGCGCAGCAAAATTGCAAATAACAGCCCTTTGAAAACGGGACTGTATAGCAAGGGAGCAAAATTCCTTATTTTGAGAAGATGGAAATCCTAGGCATTTTTCCCCTTTCTCATTTTTCTTTTTACAAGGTTAGAAGCCTTGTTTTCAAGTACACCACCAAATAGTCATTCACCCGTTCTCCCCTAGAGTTATAAGTAGCTGTCCAGATAATTAAGTACAGTTGATCATCTTCCATAAACACCGTTTGTATTATAAATGTCATAGTAGCAAACAATTCATTGCACATATAACACAGCAAGGGATCAAACCACCTCGGGCTCAACGTGTCTGTGTTGAAACAGCCTATGACAGTGAAGGAGGGTAATTAGCAAGACACCTAGAACGGGATTGAAAAAAGATGTGAAAATAAGCAGAAGGATTTGAAAAGGATTAGGAGAGTAAATGACAAACCAGTAGTTAAATGGTGCATGATTAATGACTGTAGAAGTAAAAGGTTGACTAAACATTGTGACTCTGTAATAGCTGCCCCAAAGTAATAGAAAATACTTTTGTTCAGAAGACTCCAGAAGTGGATTTATATCGACACATATGCTGACTCTGGGTTTAGGCATGTTTCTTAGACTTGGCTTAGATCGAGATGAGCATCCCCTGAGATGCTTTTCTGGTTGACTTGATGATCTGAGATTCATCTTCTGTCTTTAATATTAACGATCAGCATCAAAATACCGGGTAACCCCACTGAAATGCTGTGAAAAGTTTATTCCTCTTCTGAGCCTTGGTACAGCTGGGAGTATCAAACTGGTTTGGAGTCACCTAGGCTATTGGTGGCTCTTTTGCTGGTATTAAAGGAAATTACATCTGTACTGGAACTGTTCTCTCAGTGCTACAAAACTGATTTGTGTATGCAAAAAGAACTTGAAGCAGGTGCAATTTCGACAGGGCTTAGAGGAGCAAGGAGGAGCTGCTCTCAGTAATGTGGAGTTGCTGGGTGTAACTTTGTCTTAATACCAACTTTGTCACGTCTTTTATGTAGCGCCTGATCTGGGACTGGATTTTATCTCTGGTTTCTTGTCACTGCATCTTCAATTCTAACTTTCAAGGAGGTGCTGAACTCCTCTGTGTACTTAGTAAATATACCGTTGAGGACTTTCAGCAAACTCTGCATTTTTTCCTTTCTGTAGCATCTGTGTGTCTCTGCTGTTTTAGGATCAGTGCTCGCGTTGCTCCTAGCCATGTTTTCCCTTCAAGCTGGGCCTACAGCCACTCTCAGATCTGCTCTCTTGTGTCTTAGAGGAAACACAGTTGTATATTCATCTGGTTTAAAGCTCAGGATTTGTCTCAAACCAATAAAAGCCCACAGAAATGAAAGTGCCATCCTAATACTGAGATGCTTTGAACGAAAGATTTGTGGTTGACATAATTCTTCCATTGGGATCATTGAAGCAGCGCTACAGGATAGGGAAATGTTGACCGCAGCTGAGTTTGGCTATCAGGAGGATCATTTACTGTTGATGTTGCAGTATGGAGCCTCGGTTAAATCGTTCTGTAACCCTTGATTTGTGGTGTGTGTACTTCCTAGAGGGTAGGGAGCTACGGGGGCATCTGCTGTCTGTTCCTTGCTGGAAAGGACACCGCCAACACTAGAGGAAGCAGTTTCTCTGGTTTTCTCTCTTTTTTTTTTTTTT
>BOSO01003738.1:85923-98843 GCA_018403395.1 Gorsachius goisagi
AGCAATTCCCCACCAGTTTCTTTGGGGCTTTCATGTTGTGTTGGGAGAGAAGAGAAAAACTTTTTCAAATAGGTGAATCTGACTGTAAAATCACAGAAACTGGAATAATGCATGAGTGGGAAGGGAACAGATTTAGGACTCTAAGTTGGTTTTGACTCAGTTTTTGGAAGTCTACGTTTCAATTGGCGCTCCTCCCCGCCTTTTAAGGGCTGTCGCAGGCATAAGTGAACTAGTTACACTTCTTCCCAGACACCCCCCTGGGGCTCTGCTGGCTCCTGCCATCCCCACGGCTTGTTTGGATGTTCAGGCTGCAATCTGGGCATAGCTGGAGCACCCGTCCTCACCGGTCACCTGGATCTTGCTTCTTGGGGCAGATAAGAGGCTGAACTGTAACAGGCCTTTCCTTTGGGGGCAGGGGGCACGAATTCAAATCTCTATTCTGTCCATGGGTGCTCATCTTCATGAATCTTTGGGAATATGCCACCTCTGAAACCTGACCTCTTGGTACGGTGTAGTTCAAAAGTTCAGAAGTTATGGAGGATGGAAAAAGAGGAGAGACCAGTCTTGTTTCGAGAGGCAGCTCAGTTCAAAAGGTTATCTTTGCTTGGCAGCGAGGGAAGCTGCTGCTCCTGGGTTGTGTGCTTAGAGCAAGGCTTGGGTTTGCAAAGATATTTAGACACCTAAAGAGCCCCCAGAGCTTTAAAGAACACTTCACAAGCCAGTTCCCACTGATCCAGTATCTATGTTGTCAAGAGGCTAAACATCTTCAAGAATTCAGCCTTGAACTGCAAGTGATGAGAGGCTGGGGGGTATAATTTTGTGTGCAGGCAGCCCTGCATGCCGCCCTGCTGGGCATGAGGGACTAGTCGGATTGAGTCCTCCTCGCCCACCGTGGTGGGAATCCTGCAACATCTCCTGGAGGCTGTGGACCTCAGAGAGCTCCAGACCTTCCACAGAGTCAGAGGCCTGGGGTGTGAAGTGTAAATAATCTGAAGCTGCGGTAAATAATTAGCTCTCAACAACATTTCTGCAGTGACTTTCATCTTGTCAGTGAAGTAGTTATCAGAGGTGTGTATTAGGAATCTCTTAATCTTCAAAGATAAAACCATCTATATAAAATGTATCACTATGAAACATATTCTGTCACTGCGGGACAAATGACTGTGTGAGAAATGGATTTATATTATACACTGCTTTATAATTGGGATCTTTTGAATATAGTTCTGTTTGTTGGGCACAAATGTGGAAGAAAAAAAGATTTTATTTAATGCAACTGCTGTTTTATTTATAATGCTTTCAATAGGAAAATCTTTCCATTGTATTATAACAGTCTGTGCAGGGTGCTTTTGATTTTAGCAGGCAGGATTTAGAAGAGTTCAGTTCTTGCTGGGATACATGTGTCCGTGCTGCACTGCAATGGGAGTTAATGGGAATTGCCAGCTGTGAAAGGAGGAGAATAGATCCCAAGGACTAGATGGTATATATGAAATTTCATCTGACTCTTACGCAGGGCTAGTCACATAAATTGAGTTTGGATGGAAAAGAGATCGGTAAATGGGTTACTGTCATCTGCCCATCATCTGCTGGGCATCAGGGGTTAAACAGCAAGAGATGTCCGGAAGACCAGTGAAAGTCTTCCAGTGAGACTTGTGAATTATTACGAGATTTATCTTCCCATGTCCTGGCTTACCTACAGAGAGGAGGTCACACGGCGTTAGAGGTGGGCTTTTGCTCCCTGTTTTGAGAAAATTCACTGCTGATTTGGGATGTTCTAGGAAGCATAAAGTAAAAACAGGCTGACAGGACCACAGGTCTGCCATATCAAGAGGAGGAGCTCTGACCTCCTGGTTAGGGAGCTGTAACCAAGTGTTAAGGCTACACTTGGAAAGTAGAGAAATGCCACAGATGTCCTACTGCAGCTGGGTGCTGGGGCAATGACACCGACACCTTTGTGAGAGCAGGGTGATCCATCTCCGCAGCCACTCCATGCTAGCCCAGCATGGCCCACTGCTTAGTACTTCAGTGATGGATCCACTGCTTGGCTCCAGTGGAGCCAAGGTGGGGAAATGGTCATGTAGAAGTATCCACAGTCATTGCAAAGGGATAGTTCTTTGTTGAGAAGATTGCTGCCGTTTCTTGTCATGTCCTAATGAAGAGGTGAGATGGTGTTTCCTCACTGAGGTTTCCACCGGACTGGTAGTTGACAGTGTGCCCGTAAAACTGTTCCGAGGAAAATCAGACTCCGTCTTCAGTAGCTCCCAGCTTATGGAGTTTAGTTTTGTCTCTGAGCACTAAAATGCTTTGAGTTCAGTAATTCATCTCCCTCCGGCTGTATTATTGTCATTTGATTTATTAATGAGTTGGCTTGGACAGTTGTCCTAATGCTTTATGGAAGCAAAGTGAAACCAAGGGTTGTGCTAAGCACAGATGCGAACGCGAGCATGTGTTGTGTGACCAATACACCATTTCCCGTAGCCGCTCCTGGAGGGACGGCATGGTTGTTAGATTGGGTGTGCAAGAACTGGCACTCCTAAACTCTAACCTTGTTTTATCCATGAGTGTCCCTTCCCAACGCTCGTCCTCTCTCTGTCTCTCTCTTGCTGTAGAAGAATTTAAAATCATGCTTTCTTTTTTTCAGAAGTGGATTGTGATGGTTGATTAGATAAAGTTTGTAGAGCAGCGTACAAAACCTGCCAAGGGTTGCTGTCCTCACTGGTATTACTAGAGCTGGAGGAAGACTGCCAGAAGGTATTGATTACTTGGTAAAAATAAACCCTTCAAGTTTCTTTGGTCTTTATTCATTACTCTTTTTATCTCTGCATCCTGCAAACATTTCAGAGGGTGGATTTGTTTGCTGGAAGATCAAAACAAAATGTTGACAACTAGTGGTGCCAACTTGTAGCCTCCTGTGTGGGTGACATCAGAGGAATTTGTGCAGTGCTCTGGGAAGTCTTTCTAGGCTTTAAATCCACTTGGATCCTGGCACTGCTGTTTGAGCAAAGCATCCAGGTGGCCAGGTAGGATAGCACATCGAGTATCAAAAATACAGAGAGAATCTCTTCAGCGTTTGTGAAACTGTCTTGTGTGTAAAAGCTTGTATATTCTTCCTGAAGTTGGCATTTTGATTTGTTTAGTGAAGTTTGTTGATTATTTGAGTACAAGCTGAGTCTTGCAATGTATAGTGGGTGCTGTTGAGAGAACCGTGGCTGACTGGTGGGAAGGGCTTGCTGCCTTCTGTGTTTTCTAGTTCATCTCACAGTGATGGTTTACAGTTTCTCTTATACCTCATTGTGGAAAACAAAATGTCACACTTTGAATTCATTAAGCAGCTGTGCAAAGGAGAGGGGACTGTTGGAAGGGAAAGCTGCTTTTATACAACAGTAAAATGTGGGAGGAAAAGGCACATATCTGTAGCAGAAAATACATGAAAAAGACAAATACTGTGTAATAACCAGAAGGTCCAACTCATGCTTGGTAAAGTAAAATTTCTAAGGAGAAGGGATACAGCAGGAGGACACTTTAAGAAGGGGTGCTGCTTATAGGTACCGGAAAGGTGTACGAGTCATTCATGGATCCAGAGGACTAAAATTTAGTGGTGACTTCAAAGTCAAACGTGGCCTTATGGCTTACTCGGATTGAAACACGCAGTCAGAGCAGAAGGAAAACATAGTATCTTTCTCCAAATTAGGCCAAGGACAAAGCACAGACCTCCAAACATCTGCACGTGTTATGACCTAGAAACTGCTTCAGCAGGGAGGCTAAAGCCAGGCTTTGGTGGAGACTGCGAAGTGTTTTCTGTGCATGTGTCAGACTCGCAAATGGATTCGCTTTGGTTATCACAAGTTCCCTTCGTGTTCATTTTCTGCCATTATTCCAACCATTAAGCTCCTTCGAATGAATAGTTGGGGAAATAGGAAGTTTTAAAGCAAATATTGATGACTGCACTTAGTGTGAGAGTCATCTGTCAGTCTAAGAACCGGCCTGTCATGACCCTGAGCAAAGGGCACACATCTCCTCAGAGCTGACTGTTCGTGCTTGAAGGTCCTGTGCTGGCCTGGCATGCCAGCCTGCTTGCTCAGGAACAGAGTGCCTCCTGGGTGCACTGACCCATGTTACTCTTTGGTAATCTTGAGCAAGTACCAGCTTATTTTCTTTCAAAATTTGGGACACGAGCAAAGGAGGGGCAAGAACCATGAGCAGGTGCTATAAACTAATTCCCCAGTGCTAGTTGCTCAGATTTCTTCTAGAAGTAAATAAGATGTGAGCAAGTCTTCTAGCTGCCTGCTGCATGAAGTATGGGTGAAACAAGTTTAAAAAAAAAAGGGGGGGGGAAATGACAGAATTAATGTATAGCTGCGTAGGTGCGTTACAGGTGAAAGGGAGGTATGGTGCCAGTGCTGAGAAGCGGCAAAGAGGTTTCTATTACTGAAATAGGTCATAACCCATCAGTAACTTAGGGACGGAAGAAGAGCTGTGTGGGACATGGGACAGTAAAGACCTGACAGTACAATTTTTAACATTTTTCCAGTGGAGCTGTTTGTATGTAGTTGCCCATTTGAGGAGACCCCTGAACATAGGTTTTGCTGCTGATGCTGCAAGGCAAGTTCTCGTGTGGGCATTGCAGCATCATTCCTGATGGTCCAGGCACCAGTGGAGTTAGACATGAGCATGTTGAGTGAGAGGGTGAGCGGATGCTCTATAGGAGGATGGGGCCTGCCCTGGTGGGCTGGGCTTAGATGGAGCAGGGAGACCATGCAGGATATCCAGGAAACCTATTGCATGAGCTATGGAGGAGGGAAACTTGGAAGCTGCTTAGGAAGTGAAAGGCAGACTACTGGAATCTGAGGACTGTCATCTCACTTCTCTGTGTTGTGGCAAAATGGAAGGAGTAAGAGATTTTTGTGTCTGCAAAGGTGTCTGAAGAAAGTCAGGGAGATGGTAAGAGAGCCCAACATCATGGAGGAAGCCCATGAGGGAGATGAGTGCTGGGACAAGGCATCAGCCTGACCTCCTGATCACCAGCAGTATGGGTCTACCACCATCCCTGTGTAATGCACAGCTAAATGGGAGATGGTGAAACCTGAAAGCAGAAGCGTGGCTTCTTCCCAGAGAGCCCCACTTTCACCAGCTGTGAGTTTGGCCTCTTTTATGAGTGCCCACCTCCTAACCCCACAAGTAGCAGCTGCCCAGAGGAGAGCAACAAAGCTGGTGAGGAGTCTGGAGCCCAAGTCTTATGAGGAACATCTGAGGGATCTGGGGTTGTTTAGTCTGGAGAAGAGGAGGCTGAGGGGAGACCTCATCATCCTCTACAACTGCCTGACAGGAGGCTGTAGCAAGGTGGGGGTTGGCCTCTTCTCCCTGTTAACGGGCAATAGGATGAGGGGAAATGGTCTGAAGTTGTGCCAGGGCAGGTTTAGGTTGGACATTAGGAAAAATTTTTTCAATGAAAGGGTTATCAAGCATTGGAATGGGCTGCCCATCCCTGCCCATGGAGTCCCCATCCCTGGAGGTATTTAAAAGCCGGGTAGACGTGGTTCTTGGGGACATGGTTTAGTGGTGGGATGGCAGGGTTGAGTTAACGGTTGGACTTGATGATCTTAAAGGTCTTTTCCAACCTAAACGATTCTATGATTCAGGGTGCTGGCCCAGCTTCCACTGACTTGTGGCTTAGGGACTGCCTCCACTCCTGTCTTTGTTCCTCATTATTTTTGTCTAGTTGCTTTTTGAACCCTTGTTAATCTCCAGCAGCACCACAAAGACCCGCAGTGAGGAGATGCCTGTTCCTGGGCCGGCAGCCATGTCCATTGCCCCTCTCGCCTGGTGAGGATGTCTTCTCAGTTGTTGGCATGATGAGTTGTTGGGCTGTGGGTTGCCACAGAGCTGTGGTGGGGCAGACCCTAATTTTAGCACATTATGCTGGTTTAATGAAAGTAATAGAAAGTCAATTTATAGGCAAGAACAAATTGCCTTTTTATATGGGGAAGAGGATAATTCCTCCCCTGTGTTACATTATTAAATTTATAATCTTCATTTCTAATGCTTTTCAAAAGTGAATATTAACAGAATCTAAAATACAGATCTTAAATTTATGAGCTGCATTTTTTTCACCAAACTACTCAAGTTCTATAATTTGTCTTTAAAGGTGAACTTCAGCAAGGTGTTTTCTTTTTTTTTTTTTTTTTTAAGTTTAAAATCCCTTACCACTACCTATCTCTGGACAAGCTTAAAGGCTCCAAAGATACTTACATTTTAAATAGCAGTAATGGATATCTGTTTCCATCTTTGCTGAGTGGTGAGTTCTGAGTTCAGGCTTCTTTCCCTAGTGATAAAAGATACCAGAGAGAAAAAAATGACACATTTTCGTATGCCATTTGCTAGCGAGGAGGCTGTTGTGATGCTCTTTTTTGTTGCCAAGGAAACGGAGCCCTGAACTTGTGGCTCCGCAGGCAGGAGGAGGAGGAGGAGGGAAGGACGTTCTTTCACTCCTGAGCTTGCTTTGTAATTTTGACTCATGATCGGGGACTGTGAATGGATTGGGACTGAGGGTCTCTCTCTGAAGTTCGCTTTCAAAATAGTGTGTTCTATCTCCTTACGTTTTTTTCCATGCTAGTTGAAATACATGTGGAGGCTGGAGCCTGATGGCACAGCTTCACCCTTGTACTGCTAACGTGGGGTAGGTGGCTGTAACACACAGGTTACTGGCACAGTTATTAAACGGAGCACGGTCCGTGACAGAAGGAGATTGTGCTGCATCTGAAATGAACTTCTCTGACCTCGCCAGTACCATCTTAAGAAATCTCAAGGCCTTTTTATGTCAGCCCAGTCTTTGAGTACGAGAATAGAAATGTATAAGTTAACTGCAAGTGTAAAGAGGAAGCAGGTTACACAGACGCCGGTGCTTCGTAAGTGTCCTCTTCTGACCTTGTTTCATTACTGTTGGTCAGTCGTTGGCTGTACATCTTATAAAGAGGTTCCCATCAAACATTTTTTTTTGTTAGTTATGTTAAAACTATTTTTTCACTCCTAAATAAGTACACATATTGCTCTGTAATGCATGTTTGATCTTCCTGAACTGGCAGTGTTGTCTGCAAGGCTGAATCTGGCTGTATCGCAAGTCCGTACTTCTCTCTTATTTCTTCTTCATCTGTTCTCTTTTCTGCTCTCAAAGGAGAGAGAAATCACTGAGGGGCTCTAAGTACTTTGTTTATCATTGCTCCTTCTACAAAATGTATTTAGAAATATTTGGCACAAATCATGGGATTTTGGTGAACTTGCTGCCACGTACGTGTCATGGGGTAGCCATGCCACAACAGCCATCCGCTTCTCCTGAAGATGGGCTGGCGTGCGACTGTTTTACACTGAGTAACACAAATTCCATTCAGTACAATACTGAACACCATAGGGTGTCTCTTCTTAACAAAGGACTGATTCTTCCTGCATCTAATCATTGGTAATTGAGAAGACTAGATTTTGGTATTGTTCCTAAAACATATTAATCTGCTCCATTGACGGCTTTTTTTTTTTTTCCTCTAATCAGTAATCTTCAGACAGACATGATATTTTGGTTGGTTTCCCACATTCTCCAGTATGTTTTGGCAGAGATGAAGATGTCACGTCTGTTTTCCAGCTCTGGCCAGAGGGCTTTTTTTCCTCTATTGGAAGCTCAGTACTCTGCTTAGACAAATGCTGACCTGAATTTCCCAATGGACTTCAAATAATTTGGGGTGGTTTTATATTTGAGCGCTGCTTTAGTACATGCAGAAGACAGATGTAGGAGGCAGTTGTGTCTGCCATGTTCATCTGTGGGAGAGTTTATCACTCAGATGAGAGTCTGCGTGCATCTCTTCAGGGTTTAGGCTGTGAAAATTTTGCTTTTTTTTTTTTGTTGTTGTTAGGAGGCTGCTAGTTAAATTTCAGCACCTCTGGTTTGGGTATTGGATTGTGTTTTCTGTGTTTAATGGCTTGACTTGTCACCAGTTGCAGATACCTGTGATGTATGATTGGCAGGGCTGTTCGCTATGAGATGAAACGTGGTGTTTTGACCGCTTTGATTTCTCAGTCACCATGAATCACTGCATATTGTAAGGTACTGCTGCAGCATGGTGGCTGATCCTGTCCTGCTTCTGAGCATCGAAGCTTGACCCTGTCTTCTAGCTGTCCAGAAACGCCTGCAGCCAAATTATCGTGGTCATGAAAGGCAGAGTGCTCTCCTTTCACTCCACCCAAGCAGAACCAGGCACTTGGGCTGTATTAAAGTGATCCCAGATCCTGACAAGGGATCTGTACGAGAGGAGCTGTATGAGTGCAGTGGATCCAGAGCTCTTGTCTGTGGGTTGGAAGAGCTGGTGAATGAGTTGGGCTGCTGCTGTGCCAGACCCTCTCTCTTTGCCTGCCAGAAAGCACTGGGCTTTTCCCCAGGCTTTAGGGAAATGTAGCCACCCTCCGTGCTCACCGCTTCGGCAACACTGGTGTGCAGCAAGCGGAGGTTTTTGTGCTTTTCTTTGTACCACTTGGGAAGAAAATGGTTCCCCTTAGTGCACCTATGGTGGGATGTGGTAGTTGCCCGGCAGAACAGGCACTGCATGGACGTGGACCTGTCTAAGGATGTCTCTGTGTGAGTCAAAGCAATGTGTGGAATTAGAGGTGAAAAATGTTCTGGCTTGCTTGCTTCCCTTAGCATTTACTACAGGTATTACATGAAAGCACCTCTGGTGAAGCCTGACACAGATAGTTGTATCATCTGATGAAATTGCCTGGAATTAGAAGCTGAATGCCTGAAATTGTTCGACTTCTCTGGAAACCAGACCGTCATCTCCTCCTCTCTGCTTCTACAGTGGATCAAATAATTGCTTCCAAATGGACGCAAGTTATTAAGCAGTGTGTATAATTAAAGTCAACTCCTTGTGAATTTGATCATTCATTTCCTTAAGGAAAATATGATGAAGTAATTACAGCCCAGGCTAAACACAAATCAAATGCTATTCTAAGTGCGATTCTGCACCATGATTCTAGTTTATGAATGACTCCAGGGTTCTGTGGCTTCATGCCTGTTAAAGAAATGTGGCTGTGTTTTTAATTGTGTTTATAATGAATGAACAAAAGGTTGCATGACTCAGCTGCTGTGCCAAGACCATTGCTTGCTCTTTGTGTTCACACACACACGGTCTTGACAAAGCCGCTCACTCCTAAAAGGGCATCAATGGGACAGAAGGGAAAAATATTGTTAATAAATCTGGCCTTGTCAGCTCTTTCCCCCTGAATTTTATCTGTGCCAAAACTAAACTTTACCTGCTCTAGCTGTGAACTTGAGGGAGGCAATTCATTCTTCAGTGCATAAGGTAGAGCCCTGTCCTCATCGACTCCCCTCCCTCCGTCATTCCTATAAATGTCGCACATACTTTCCAGTGTTGGCCAAATTGGGTAGAGAGGTGGACGATGTGAAGACGCTGTGATGGCTCTGGGTAGAGAGAAAGACCCAAATTAGTGGTCCCAGAAGAAAAGATCTGGTACAAAATCTCTGCTTAAAAGTAGCATTTTGAGTGAAAACAAAACCCTGGACCTGAGCATTATAAATCCTAGGTGGAAAGGTACGTCAGCTTCTCCGAGAGGCATTGGTTGCTTCAGGAGGTTCGTGGCCTCAGAGTCCTCTATTACAATGGGAAAACACAGCTTGCAAACAGGCTACTTAAGTTATTTTGCCCACTGCTTGGGTCCAAAGAGCTCCTGAGCGAAGAGCGGGGTGCTGGGCCCTTTCCAGGGGAGCAGTTAGCGAGCAGAGGGGCTCAGCGGGCTCAGGGATAGAACAGCCTCGTGCAAAGCCTCCTGACTTAGCAAAGTGTGGGCAGGGCAGCTCTTTCATCTCATGCCAACCTTCTCTTACAATGACGATTTCTAGCTGCTTTATTTTTGTGAAGTCACCTCATTTTTTGTGATCCTCTTCTAAATTGAGAGGTTTTCTGCAGCTCAGGCTCATTCATATTTCAGATCCAGGACTTAAGCAACATTCTCAGAGTTATTAATAGAGCGAGATGGGACGGCCGAATTAGGACAGAGTGGTCTGGTTCAACTCGCTTGTAATTAAGTAGAGATCCTGATCTGGCCTTCATAACTTACATTGGTCAGCTGGAGGACTTACAGCCACAGGGACATGGATCGGCTCCACCTCTGGTCCTCCTTGTGAAATAGCAAGCAGCAAGCCCTGGGATGGTCCTGGCAGACAAACCAGCCACCCACCTCTTGGCTTTTCACGTTTTCTTTATGCCCAGATCTTCATAGTTGGTAAAGTTTTAAGAGTTTTGAACTGAGAACATTTTGCCTTAAAGTACTGCTGATTGTTGGTACTATGTCTGACATCTCCCCCGGCTTTCTAGGGAGTAAATATTACAACGTAGTAGTTTAAAAGTCATGTATTGCTATTAATTGCCTGTGTCTGTGCTGAACGTACCTGTTCTCTGAGCCCATCAGCTGAACTTTCCATGACTTGGCATATACTCAGATAGCAGACTCCCAGGGCCTCCCAGGTGGGCAGATGTCAAAGAGGGGGAGTTAAACTCTTAGTGAGGCTTAAACCACAAAATCCAAGAAGAGGAAATATCAGATCCCCTCGTTGCTGTGCAATTAGGGTGGTGTGTGTATATTTATTGCATTATAAATATCATAGTAAATTTTTTTTTTAAGTCCTCAGCCCTTGCCCAAGCACAGAAGATGAAGAAAAGCCTAGGATGTGTCTGTCCCAGACACATAGCAATTCCAGGGATGACTGGTGCATCAGCAGTCCCGTGCTTATCTGTCTCCGGAGACCTGGGCCTGCAAACGGGCAGCGCTCGGGTTTCATTGCTAGGCTGCTGAAGAAATACTACAGCAGGGAATTTTCTGTGTGCATGTGGACATTTCATTTAACAGACTCTCCTGCAAAGCCTGGCAGATTGGGGGAAGAGAAGGGGGCAGCGTGTTCCATTTTCTTATAAAAATAAAAATGCAGAAGCAGCCATCAGATGCAGCTATTTGGATCTTGCTGCTGCAAACAAAATAGAGACATGGAAAGAATTCTGAAGAGTTGGATCTAGCTGCAAAGTAGTTCCCATGAAATACTCTGAAAGACATTTTACTTAGCATTATGGTACTGCGACTTTTTTATGATCAAAGGCTAAACAATCTTTTATGATAGTCAAAAAATCTGTTTCAAAGCCATTGACAGTGGAATATATTATATATGTTTACCTTTTGGTTTGATAGCCTTCTCTCTTTTGTCAGTGAAGAAAAAAAATCTCAGAGTAATTTTCCTGGCTACATGTTAATTGCAGAACTTTTTCTTTGGACATTTTAAAATGAAAATTTTGGCCATTTAATTTTTACATATAGATGAATTATCAAAAAGGTCAAAATTAAAAATAGTATCATGGGAACTATTTGTTTTTAACCTCAAAAGGAGTAGAAAAAAATACATCACACTTTCCTAGTTTAAAATATGAAAATGGATCTTGTGAAGATGGGAAGCAAAATCATGGCTTTAATCATCGCTCCACCCAACCTACAGGAGGTGGTAACATCTCAGTGGGGGTGGAAACCTGCTTAAATGCAAGCAGCTGGTTTTAAAACAAATGTCAGCTCAGACCAGTTTGGAGGAGAAAACGCCTTGCTGCTTTGAAGTGGCTGAGGGGTTGGGGATCTGGGCTGGGCTGCGGGGTTGTTAGGAGCTGCAGGCAAGCCTGAAAACCAACGCATGGGGTTTGGTGCTTCCCCTGCCCACGCCGGTGGGGTGGGAGGAGTATGGAGGGTGAAATGCTCTTCTCCCAGGGTTGTCTGGCTGGGATGGTGGGAGGGAAGGACAGGCTGTGCCAGGGAGCATCTGGGCTGTGTTCCCATAGTTGCTTTTATTGGAAGGAAGAGGAAGAAAGTTAGCTTTGTCCTACCTAAATTTAAGCTACTGTTAGGCTTTCAAAGCAGGGCTGTTGCTTTCTGAAGGCTCGCAGAGCTCCTGTGCCGTGCACAGCTCTGTTGTGAGCTGCCCTTCTGCCAGAGGAAGTTTTCTGTTGTGCATCTCAAGCTCAGTGGGCAAGAAGGGAAGGCAGCATCCGAGACTGCTGCCAGGTGCCTACTTAATAAAAATAACCCTGTAAATGATTTTTGGTCATCTTTTAACAGTGAGAAAGAAGAAGAAAAAAATTGGTGTTCAGGGGGGAGTTGGTTTGATGTGCATGCATTTGGGCACAGGTGTGACCACTGCCTGTTGGTGTGGGCGAGGGAAGGCAGGTTTGAATGCTAGGATGGGAGAAAGCTTTTTTTTTTTTTTTGGTGCTAAAATACCATAGTGGCCCAGGAGCAGTGGGATGTGTTGGTGATGGTGCTGTGGGTGGGAGTTGGGAGGAGGTGTCTCGCTGGCATCTCCATCAGCGGCTCGTGCAGGTAGGGTGTCCTGGCCCTGCTCAGCGTTCAGTTGGGGTCTGTAGCTGTCACAGCAATACAAATAGTTGCTATTTTCTGGGTCTCATAAGAAGAGTTGACTGACCTTTCCCAACCCTGTGGATGTACTTAATCTGCACAGATTAAGAATTAACATGTTGAAATATTTTTTTTCCATCCCATAGAAGATTTTCTGCTTAATTTGGAAAGAAAGGGTGTGATTTTATTAGTGCCTGAAACTAGGACAAGGGGAACGAAGCAAACAGCTTGATTAGTGCCCCTGCTTATCCCCAGCCATTTTCTGTCATTTTTGGTGGATTATTCAGGCTGTGATGATAGTCTGGCATGTTCTGGAGCACAGTACAAACTGCCTCTCTTTAGGTGCTCATAATTCACACTCCATTAGGATGTCGATGTAGGGAATACTTGGCAGAATGTCAGAGCTTGCCAGGAACGATGAGATTGAGTTCATCTTGTTAAACTTCATTCTGAAGTGACAATCCAGTATATATATATAT
>BOSO01003738.1:98916-112559 GCA_018403395.1 Gorsachius goisagi
ACACACACACACATATATATATATAAAAATAAAAAATTCCCTCCCCCCCCCCCTCAGCAGTAGCATCCCCTTAGGAGAGCAGCATGGCTTTCTCCGAACACGGATACCCATGTAAAGGGCCTGGGATGCCTACTCCAACAGCCACTCTGCTCAGTGTGTGCCAGGCTGTCGCAGGTGTTGGATATTCATGCAAGGCTGTGGGAAGACTTTTCTTTTTTCCCTTTGAAGCCGAGCGATGGAATTCTTTTATTCATCTCCAAATTGATTCATGGCACACAAATCTTAGCACATGTCTGTAGGGATTCAGCATCTGACTAAACAGAAAACAATCTTTTATTTTTAAACCCATTAGGAACAGCAATGCAGTGACAGAGTTTGAAGCGGAGAAGCCAGCGTGTTGGCTCTTTTCTCAGAGTTTTTGAAAGTAAGAAGTAGGTGAAATGGTCAGCGCTTCAGCAGCCTCACAGGGTGCTCAGCTGAGATTCCCACTGCTGCTTTTTGCCCACAGGCATGCCAGGGACCAGTTGTTGGACTTGAGGACCTTCTTCCTAATCTCAGCATGTGATAATATCCAGATGTGTGCTTGGTGTTTTCCCTTCTTCATTTTCAGCCCCAAACTGGCATGTATCATCTTTTCTCTGGGGCAGATCTTTATGGAGAAGAAAGCAAGAATCAGCTCTTTGGTTTTGACCTTAAGAGTGAAGCTTGTGGCTGTGGGAAATGAAAGGGCTTGCGAGACCACATTTGAGCCAAGGATAGAGCATGCAGATTTGGCATAAACTGCTGCATAGCTCAGGGCTTATCTCTTTTGCAGGCAGTCAGGTCCTGTCCCACCCAGCCATGCACCCCTGGTGCCCCGTACGCTGACTGCAGATGTGCTCTGCTGTTGCAGATGTTCAACCCCCCTCATCCTGGCTCATCTCTGCTTCTGTGTGATCTGCAACATGCTCTGAAGGTTGCATTGAATCTGTCAGATGGGTTTTTCTGTTTCCCCGCTGGGGCTGTCAATTTTCCATGCTTTGTAAGTGCTGGTTTGTACCTGGGTCTCATTTTGGAGCAAAGCAGATAATTCACTTGCTGAGGAACCCAGGTGTGAAGCCAGAGAGCAGAGTGTGCCCAGGTCGATACCCTGCAGCATGTATGGATGTAAATCGATGCATGCTGCTTGGCTTGGGTAAGAAAAGCAATAGAAATGCAGTCTCTTCACTCAGGCTTGGACTACTCTTTCCTGGAAAAGACAAAATGTTATTTTGCACAGAGCTTTGTAGTAGGAGCAAACGCAAACTGAAAGTGAGCATCCAACTGATTTCCCTTCCTTTCCACCTTGCACCCCAAGGTGAAGTTTGGGAAGGAAAAATGCTAACCAGGCTGTTTTGCCCGACCCTTGGGTGTGTATTGGGTGGCCTGTGTTGGTGCTGCCTGGCCACGTGCTTTGGGTACCAACATGTTCCGTGCTTGGAAGCAGTTGGTTAATTTAGGAGCAAAGCTGATCGAGTTGAAATTCAATCAATTCCTAATCTCAGGCTTAAATCAATATCAATTAATTCTAAAGTATGGGAGGGCCCATAGCACATGCATCATGCTGGTTTCTTTTTGTGTTGGTAGGATCCAGCAAACTGAGCGAACGTGGAGGAAAAAATTGAAAACGAAAAGAGAAGGAAGGTACCAAGCACCTGGGTGAGGGAAAAGGAAGCGACAAGAGAGGAGGTAGTGTAGGGATAACAGTGAAAGGGGCATGATCTGTTCGTCGGAAACATCAACTCCATAAACATCTATCTACAGTAATTCTGTGTTGGAGTACTAATTATATAATCATGACCTTGAGATGAGCTATTGCAGAACTCGCATAGAATGTTTCAAGACCTGATGGCTTCTGAGCATGGAGAGACCTGTCGGTAGCAGAGAGGAAGGGCTTCAAAGAGTCATGCATTAGACTTGCATAGAAGAGGACATGAGAAATGGTGACTCTTTCCTTGGGGGAGAGAAGGGGGCAATTCCGCTCTGATTTTTTCCACCTCCAAGGCAAATAAAATTCTTGGTGGCAGTCAGTTCTGCCACAGGAGTGGCATCATCCCTGAGAAGAGCTGCCTCTTGATGCGTTTGACAGCTGAAAATATATGTAAGGAAGGGAACTCTCCAAAGGATACTCTGTGCTATGCAGGGCACCTGCACTGTCACCTTACTCACCTTCGTCCGTTACTGGGTAGTCTAGAGGGAACTTTTGGTTAGTTGGCCTGATGTCACTCACGGACAGAATTAGGGGAAATGTGATAATGAGATCTAATTAATAAAGAACAAAATGATGGAATATAATTAATACCAGTCAAGAAGGATTTAGGGAAAATGGGTCTTGTCAGACATTTTTTTTTTCCTCCAAGTTTTACTAGAAGCAGGTATCTGGGTAAATGTGGTAAGTATGTAAGGGTTTTGTCCTAGAACAACATGACCCTAAAAAGTGTGATAGTGATAAATAGATTAAAAACTTACTTCAGATTTCAAAAAGCAGTTGTCATGGAAAAGCCTCAAAGGCAGGAGGCTCTTTTGAAGGCCTGGTGCTATTCAGTGTTTTCATTTGATGTGGAGCAAGCATGAATTTAAACCTCACTCAATTCACAGGCAATATGCACATTAGAAGGATAGCAAATATACTGAGGGGTGGGAGAGTTGTGTAGAGCTGTCTAGAATTTTTGCTCTCTCTTCAAATAATATGTGTTTTCTTAGATATTTTTTAATATAATATTCTACAAGGTCATACCGGCGGGACAGTCAGGGACGGCACAGCATCCAGGCGAGGTATGATGCTACACCAAGAGCTTACTGTGGTCTCCAGAGATGGAAGCAGAAGCAGTGAAGATGAGATTACAAGCTGATTTTTACCTCTGTACGTGTTTTTGCACTGAAACGCAGTCTCCAATTCTGCTGTGCATGTTCTCAAAAGGGCATTTAAAACTTGGGGAGATCATTAAAAAGATTCAAGGGCAGGAGAAAAAAATGCCAGAGCATGAGAAACACAAAGAGCTGAGTCTGTTTAGCTTGTCAAAAAAGATTGAGAGATGACTTGATTACGCTGCAGAAGAGTCGTCATAGCGAGAACACAAAGCAGCCCTCGCAGTGGAGAAGGGTGTTAAAAACCCTGACGGGTGAAAGCTGAAACCAGACAAACCTAAGTCACATCTTGAAATGTCAGGTAGTAAAATAAACTGCACAGGCAAATGGCAGATTCTTCATCTCTCTATATCTTCAAATCCAGAGTGGATAGCTTTTTAGAATATATTCTTTAGCCAAACGTAAGCTGTTTGGCTGAACAGAGCAAAATCTTAAGTGCCTGTCAACACAGAGAACTTGGCAAAGTGTCTGCTGGTCCCTTCTGGTTCTTGGCATCTGCAAGGTGCTGTGTATCTTCATCCTGGATATTTGAGCAAAAAATTCCTTCTTCCCAAGGTCATTCCGAAGCAGAATCTGCTCTTCAGCTGTGTGTTGCGCTGCAGGCTTGACCAGGTGCTTAACCTTTGTCGTTTACTGCTTAATTGGAAAAGGTGCAGGGAATAAATCTGGTGACACTGCAGAAAATGTCGATACTGCTCGCTCTTGTTCCAGATACCGTCAACAAGTAAATTAAGACAAATGGTTTTTCCAGGCAACACCCACATAGACACATGTCACTTACTTTCTTGATTTGCAAAGGTGTTGAAGCACAACGTTTCAGTTACAGGAGGAGGCACAGCCCCTGTGCGATGCTCCACGCTGGCCAGAGAAGGTTGCTAGGAGGTGACTGTTGTTTGTTGAATGTTTTCAATCCGCAGATGAGCAGAGCAGCTATGCCTAGATTGATTTCCTTTCTGTGGTGACCCTTTCCAGGTGTGCTGCTCCTGATCCGCCCTTCTCTCCCAAACTGAGGGGGTGAAACCACTGTATTTTTGTTATGTGCTGACTACAGGTAAAGTTTGACTAAAGGGTTTATGTGGGTGGTTTAGGAACCTGTATCCCAGTTCTGATGGCATCTCTGGTGTTTATGCTAATTTTTTTTTATCCTGTCTCGGTCTTGACTCTGGCCGCAGTGGTTTGATATCGTGTCTTTCTGGTAAAATAGGTTACTCCTGTTCTGTTCAAGGGAAACTTCTGGCAAAAAGAGACTGTAGGGGAGGAAGGCTGGAGAAACCTTTCTCCAGAATCATGGGAGATGGTTTGTGCATCTCTGGAAGAGGAGGGAGGAATGAAGGATTCTGGTCATCTGTTCCTGTCATCTTGTTTTCCAGAGTTTTGCCATTACGATTTTTTTTTTTTTTTTTTTAAATAAGACTCTCCATGTGTCATTATCAGCAACACTAGAAAACCACCCACTCAAAAAAAGCCAGCAGTTCAAAGCTGTGCGTGTAGTACTACAGCTGAACCTGCCCATGCCAGCTGAATTGTTTCAGTACAGTGCTTTGGTGCTACCTGTCTTCCATGGTGCTGCCTTTTTTGGGTTTGGGCTCGTCTGCTTTATGTTGTTAGCTTTGAATCAGGAGCTGGCTTAGAAAGCAGCAAGCCACTTGGGTTACTTAAAGCCTTGCTCTGTCCCAAGCCTCTCGTTTCTTGCCAGATGTGGATGCATAGCCCTCTAACTATGAATGTCTCCAGGCATGTTGCATTCGATTGGGGAAATAAGAGATTTTTTTTTAAATAGATGTTGCATATTGGGCAACGGGGCATTTTTAATTTGTTTGCTATGTTTATGTCATTTGCTGCTTTGACTGTGGTTGCCTACCAAGGCCCTTGTAAGGACTAACCTAGGAGGTGCAGAAGGATGAGCGCTCTGAGAGTGCACACGTGAAGGAGGGATGGGCACTGATGGATGTAGATGACTGAAAGATTGTTTGTGGAGGTGAATGTGAGACAAATTAAATGGACCATCAAGTCTGCCTGCAAGGCTGTGGGATGCTCTCTGAAAGGAACGTAGAAACCCCGTCAGAGGATCCAGCTAGCTGTACAAGGCTCTTTGAAGGTGCGTCAAAGGGAAGTGTTTGGCAGTGTTTAGGGAAGTAGGTAAGGCTGTTTTATGAGGATTTGCTGTTACTGATGCCTGTATTGTTATTGTTGCCTGAAGGTTTGGATTTTGAAAGCACATTAAAAATATGTTTTATGTTTGTGTAACATCCTGATTTATACGATGTGCTTCATACATTGCTCTAGGCACACAAACAATACAAACTGTAGTTAATGGTAACCCAGTACATGCATATTCTAGGCTTCTAGCCCATAGGGACATGCATCCACATGCTGCACTAAATGTGGGGACAGCAGCTGGTACAGAGCCCTGGGGCCAACATGTTTACCCAGTTGGAAACCTCATGATACCAGGGGAAAAGGGACCTTAGAGCTGAGTTTATAGAAGATCTTTTGCCTTTGCATTTCAGTGTAAGTATAACTTGAGAAGTAGGATAGGAAGCATTTCTGATATCTTACTGTTGGTTTTCTTTTATATGTTTTTTGTTTTTTAAAGTGCCTGTTCACACCAAAATCCAAAGAAAAGTGTTTTAGGTCAGGCAGCTTGCTACACAAGTAAGTGTTCTGCATCTTTTAGACAGGTTCTTACAGATACCTCATATTGCCAAAGTAGTTGGGGAAGCTTGGGGATCCCGAGTTCTCTAGGCTCAATAGCTGGGTTGTTCCTTCTCCAAGGTGGTACTCAAAAAGCTGGTGGGTTTCTGAGAACACCGTGGGTTAGAGGTTTGCCTGAATCCAGATTAACGGATGGGCACTTTTAAAGGATTTAGATCATTCTGCTTTGTTTGGAAAACTTGTAGCAGATGTGTTTCAGGATGAGTGCTGTATGTGGGATGAAATCTGGAGCTTCCTAATACCAGCTAAAGCAATTAATAGTAATGGTATTCGTTACATATTCATTACATAACATGGTTTGTTCTGAGAAACAGACTGCTAGAGACGGCGGATGAAAATAGCAGCTGTTAATTTCATAGGGCTGAGCCTCTGAAGACTGCACCCAGGAGGAACCAGAACCTACTTAATTTCCTTTGCAATCTGGCCGAAGGCAGGTACAAAAGGGAATCATCCTCCTCCAGGAGGAGGGTTTTCCACTCCTGGTGCGATTCCAGGTTCCACCAGGGAACGTTTTGGCCATGCCCAGCTATTCCCATGTGGCCTGTCTGGGAGGGCACCTTCCTCCCCTCTACGCCCTCGATGCTCACCAGGAGCTGTGGCTCTGCTGCTCTGCACAATCTAAGGCAGCAATGTGGGATATAGGAAACGTTTCGAGGCATGGTCAGGCTGTACACTCAGCTCTGCCTGTGGTTACTGCTGCTGTCTTCCCAAACTGGGTAGCTCCACGTATAGCCAGATTGTGTGCCTGCATGCACCCGCACCCAATGCATAATTAATTGCTACAAATGGTTGGGGTAGGTAGGGCGGTATGTATGTTTTGAGTTTCTGCTGGGCCCCGGCTCGCTGGCACACTGGGTTTGTTCCAAAGGTGACTGGGAGCTGCTGGTGAAGCAGGGCTGAGTAACGAAACACTCCGTGAGTGCAAAATACTGCCCGGCCAGATGCCAGGCTGATCTTCTGAAAGACCTTCTCTGCTTCTCCTTGACTCTGTCACTGTAAAAGGCTCTGGGAACAGTAGCTGACTGTCTTCTCTCCCCTTTTGTTCTTAGATGGGGACGGTCGGAGACTGAAAGGAGCCATCCAGAGGAGCACAGAAACCGGGCTGGCTGTGGAAATGCCCAGCCGGACCGTCCGTCAAGCCAGCCATGAGTCCATTGAGGACAGCATGAACAGCTATGGATCAGAGGGAAAGTAAGTCACTGAAAGGGAGCTTGGTAATCACTTGTGGGATGCATTGTTCTTCTTATACCTATTAATTTTCCTCCAGCATGATAGATGATGTATTTGTCTGACTTGCCTGTGCTGCAGGTGTACTGCCCATTCAATTAGAGTGGATCTCTCTACCTGCATAACTGGCACACACTCTAGCTGTTTTTATACTTTTTTAGTGTCCTCATTATTCTGAGCTGAAGCAGATACCCATTACTTTTAACCACTTTGCCTTTAGAAGAATAATTCAAGGTGAATAGCTGAGGCTCATTACTGGTGTTAAATTAAAAGCCAGTAGTCTTTAATGTTGCACCATAGCTGTCCAACTGCCCTATTTCAAGATAGCTTTTTGGTTTGGAGGGGAGAAAAAAGTGCCAAGGTGATGAAAAGGATGCATGTAGCAAAATAATCATTCTGATACCAAAATACATATTTAGAAGCCTGTGTATACTTTTGGTAACAAGCTTTCTTTAGTTTCATCTGAGTCAGTGTCCTACAAGAATGTATTTTAGAAACGGTCTTTGACCCCAAGCCCACTTTGCTGTGCTTAGGCTTTATGCCAGAATGCAAAGGAGGGGATCCTTAGGGCAGAACTTTGGGAGCTGACTTGTCTCCAATTCTCATTTTTGTATTTACATTATTTGAAGCCATATATGGAGATTACCATTATTTTATTACGATGACCATTCATGGGAATCTTTAGAGTCAAAAAAACCCCAGTATTTAACAAAGGGGGCAATATATGCTATCAGATTCCATGCTTCTAGGTATCAAGGCCAAAATATTTGTATACCTAAAATGTGCTCTGTTTAAGCCATGTACCGCACTTGGTATCTCTCTGTACACTCTCTAGTCCTACGTGGTATTCCAAGTACACCGTACTGCTGAAATGTTGGGATATATCCAAAGGCACTCTCAATTAATGTGATTCTGGTGTTAAATAAGTAACAGGCTGTAAATTAAGAGAGACTTTCTTTAGCTTTAGAAGTAGGCTAACCCTGGGAAGACATCACAGATCTGTGCTGAAGGTTGGAAATAGTAATGAGGCACAGGCTGCGATAGCAATCTTGTCACTCCGAAGCCGTGATGTACCTTATCTCTTCTGTGAGCTGCTGTCTCTGGGGAAATATTCCTGCTGCACCGCCATCGTCCTGTGGCTTGGAGTTCTGCCTCTGCTACAAGATGCAGAGGATTAGTGATTCATTTCAGTCCCTTGGCAATGCGAGGCAAGAATATGCTTTCATGCAGAGCAGAATTCTTTCCTTTTTATATTTGCATAGCTTACCCTCCTGGGAAGGGGTATAATTCTCTGAAAGGCCTGTGTCTGATCATTGCATACGCTGGTTGCTTTGATTACGCTTTCCTGGAGAGAGAATATTTCTGCCAACAAAATATTGCACCCATACAAGTGCTGTTTTACCCTGAAGGCGGGTGGCCTGTAACTATCAGCTCAACAAAGAAAGAAAAATCCTGTCTTGCAATCCAAACTTTATTAGAACAAGTCTAACATTTGGTATTCCAACCTCAAATGCTGCCAGAACATCCTCACCAGCCCCTTTGCCAGGGATGGGACGGTTTCTCCTCTTACTTCTCTGAAAATTGTGATTGCGTGGTTCCTGGACGCGTTGTTCCTAGGTGGGATAATTGATCTCCTCTGGAAAGCCAGTGGGAATTGCAGCTGGCTGTCTGAGCTGCAAGTGATAAGCAAACGGGGCTGAGAGTACAAAGAGCGAAGAGGGCTCTATTCTCTCAAAATGTGGTGGGAGGGCAGTTTCTTTGCTTTCTTTTCCTACAGTAAAGAAAGGAATTGTTTGGGGAATGGCTTTGAGGGACAGAAATGTATTCTCCTAAATCAGATTTCTCTTGACCTCTCTTGTTTGCTATAGCTGTGTTCCCAGGGAGGCAAAATGAAGATTCATATGACTGTGTTAGCTGTGGCAGGTTTATTTTTTTTTTTAGTGCTGGGTTTCTGACTTATACAGATATTCCTAGGTCAGAGATGGTTTTCACCAGTGACTGTCAAAAACCTGATTTTCAGCAAGACGAGTTTGTCCTAATTCCTCCTACCCATACATCTCTTCAGTATGTTCACACAGGGAAGGAAGCAGATTCAAAACCTCATAGAATCATAGAATGTTTTGGGTTGGAAGAGACCCCTAGAGGTCATCTAGTCCAACCCCCCTGCAGGGAGCACGGATACCATTAACCAGATCAGGTTGCATAGAGGCCCTGTCCAACCTGGTCTTGAATGTTTCCAGGGATGGGGCCTCCACTATCTCTCCGGGCAACCCGTTCCAGTGTTTCACCACCATCATTATATATTCCTTATATCCAGTTTAAACCTACCCTGTTTTAGTTTAAAACCATCACCCCTTGTCCTGTCACAGCTGGCCTTGCTAAAAAGATTGTCCCTATCTTTCCTATAGGCACCCTTTAAGCACTGAAAGGCCACAATCAGGTCTCCCCGCAGCCTTCTCTTCTCCAGGCTGAAGAACCCCAACTCTCTCAGCCTGTCTTCATAGGAGAGGGGCTCCAGCCCTCGGATCATTTTAGTAGCCCTCCTCTGGACCCGCTCCAACAGTTCCATGTCCTTCTTGTGCTGAGGGCTCCAGAGCTGGACGCAGGGCCCCAGGTGAGGTCTCACCAGAGCAGAGTAGAGGGGCAGAATCACCTCCCTTGACCTGCTGGCCACGCTTCTCCTGATGCAGCCCAGGATATGGTTGGCCTTCTGGGCTGCCAGCGCACATCGCTGGCGCACGTCCAGCTTTTCGTTCATCAGTACCCCTGAGTCTCTCTCGGCAGGGCTGCTCTCGATCCTTTCTTCCCCCAGCCTGTATTGATACTCATTTTCCATGAGGGTTTATTTTCCCAAGTTCCATATGTTTTTATCAACCTTTTCAGTTGAAGGACTAAAAAGACAACTTCCAAAAGTGGCACACTGCAGTGATCAAAGATTTGGTGAAACTTAGCTGTAGAAGGTCTTAAAATACCTTCTCTCAGTCGTACAAATGTGCTTTTAAAGTGATGCTGATTGACTGCTTTCATGTTTGTTGTGGCAGGCTGGCTGCAGCTAAGCTACAGCTGCTCAGTGCCTGTGCAAAATTCTTCGCAGTTGAAGAATTTTCTGTAGTGCAGGATTTTGAGCGGTGCCGCTTTTCATGTGAATGCCAGAGTGTGTGAAATGGGGGTGGGGGGTGTATGGTAAGGCTTATTCTGTAGGGATATGCTTTTCCTCAGATATACTAGGCCTTCCTTCAAGAAAAAATTCCCTTTAGGGTTTTACCTGAAGATGAAATATACTGAATATTAGCTGGTCTAAAGGATGTCTCCTGGACTTACAGCTCATGCACATGCCAGTAAGTGCTGACAGTGTCAATGCACTGCTCCATTCAATTTTCTGCTGTACAAAAAGTCCCCCAGCTATATTACCCAGCTTTTATACTGCACAGTGGTTGTGTACCACTGTAGGAAATTAATATAATAAAACTCAGTGTGAGACCTTATAGAAGGAAAAGGTGATATTTATTCTAAACAAAGCTGTTTTCAGTCATTCACGCTTGGAGGTTTCGCTTGCTCACACTCTCACCGCCCCATGCAGGCGCCAGGCCCCGTGCATCCAGGGGCTGCAGCCAGGCTCGGTTGTGTGCTGCAGGGAGGACCAGGGATGCTGTCTGTCCAGCCTTCGCTATGTCTTCCCAAGTTATCCCTCACAACAGACTGGCTCTTGGACTGTTTTTTACATTTTCTAGGACTTACCTGTTGTTATCGGTGATCTTCCATCTCCGAGTCTTGCTTTCAGCAGTGCTGCTACCTTTTTGTTTCCTTGTTTGGGGAATTTTTATGGCTATAGTCTGCCTTCAGACAGGCTATGGAAGTGATTTGCTCTCTAACTTTGGTGTCCTCCTCCTGTTGTCAGAGGACAGGTCTGCTGCTGACAGGTTGGTTGTGCTTTCATGCACGCAGATGTTTCCATTCATCGTTCATCCAGACCAGTCTTAGTACTGGTTAGAAATCTCTACAGTGGTGGGTATTTTCTTTGATGTATGTACTTAAAAAATCTGCACAAGAGGACAGTTACCCACTATAGCAAGTGCCTACCGGGTAGTCTCAGGACACCAAGATTACTGCAAGGATAAAATTTCGCATGCAGGAATAACTCACAGACAAACCCCTGAGATTCAACAGCGATCTCCAGCCTCCATCCTGGCTCTTGCACAACCTACATCTTGTTTTGGCTGGGTTTTGCTGCAGCTGCACGAGACCATGTACAACATTCAGAAAGCAGTAGATTCTGGACTTCACGTAAGTTACTCCTGCCAACCACTTTTCTTTCTGAAAATGGAGCAGAAAGACAAAAATGGACCTGGAACAAAAGACTGCTAGCTGCCATAGTCCCTAATAAGTGCTACTCGTTGGCTTTTTTGTTCTTGCTGGCTACTGCTGAGATGATTAAGTTATGTAGAGCCAAGGTGATTTTTACCTTAGAAAAGCACAGCAGGTGATGACTAGCAAAGACTTAGAGGATTGTTCTTGGCGTATCTGAGATGAGTCTGCCTGTCCAACAAGGAAGCACCTCGTTGTTAGCTGTAGCATCTCTTTCTTCCCATGGTGAGGGCAGCACCAGCCTGAGCCCTGCCTGAATCACAGAATGGCAAGGGTTGCCCAGAGCAGGTTGCACAGGATATCGTCCAGTTGGGCTTTGAATAACTCCAGAGGAGGAGACTCCACAACCCCCCTGGGCAGCCTGTTCCAGGGCTCTGTCACCCTCAAAGTAAAGCAGTTCTTCTGCATATTTAACTGAAACCTCTTACGTTTCATTTTATGCCCATTGCCCCTTGTCCTGTCTGGCTGGGCACCACTGAGAAGAGACTGGCTCTGTCCTCATGACATCCACCCTTGAGATATTTGTACGTGTTGATGAGATCCCCTCTCAGTCTTCTCTTATTCAGGCTAAACAAGCCCAGCTCCCTCAGCCTTTCCTCATAGCCATTGTGAGGAGGTGGCAGAATGCAGCCTGGCACATGTGCCGCTGGCACAGGCATCTTGCACCTCTCAGCGTGGTTCTGTCTTGTGCTGTTTCTGCAGGCTACGGCTTGTGCGAGTTCTCCCACCTGAGCGTGCAGGGCTGCTGTGAACCAATGCTGGGACATAGGCTAGGAGAGCTACCTGCCCTTCTCTGCTTTGCTGTGGAGCAGTAACTAGAAGGAAGCTGGAGAAAATACCGGCCTGACTTGTGACCATGTGGCCATGTGAAAATTCACTTTCCTTCACCAAAAATTATCCATTGTCATTTGAGAATTACAAAAGCCTTGCTTCCTAAATGCACCGTTCAGGAGATTCATGTCATAGCTATTCACTGAATGTCTCTTTTTCGCTATCCAAAGCCAGGGGACTTCTAGACTAATTGATAGCAAATTTAGTGCTGTCCTTTTATCCAAGTCCTTTTAAAAAATGTAATGAAATGTGTTGTTAATACAGGTCAGGCTATAAGAAATCAAGGCCTTTCAAGACGGAAACCGGGAAAGGCACAGAGGTTGTTTCTGTAATACACCAAGAAACTAGTCTGCCGTTCAGCGGTAGCGCATCTTTTTGTGCTGTTGTGCTGACCAGCACAGCTCGGAGAGAATGTGACCTTGAGAGCTGTAGTTACAGCAGTATACAGTGCATCCCACCTTCAGCAACCTCTTGGGACCAGGCAAAATTGCTCTCTGAAGGCAGGTAGCTATCTTTTATTCAGTGCGTCTGAGATGACTTGTGATTGCTAAAAACGGAGCTAGCCTGGTAAGGTGGGGAAGAGAATGGGGGACGTCTTTGTACATAATTTGCTGCATAGTTTTTATAGCTCCATTTAGGTGGCAGAATTCATACAGCAGAAGGAATCAGATAGATGAGTGGAGTACAGTGTGTTACAGCACATAAGACAGCACGTCACAGCGCTAAAAATGTTCCAGAAGGTGGAGTGGCCAGGAGAGAAGCGGAGCTTGTTGAGAGGCAGAGATGGGATATTGCCTGGCAGCAGAGAGGCATGCGTGCTGGGGTTAGGTTGGGTTTGGGTCCTGCAGGGATAGATGCTCACAGAAAACTGTTCCAGCCAAAGTGAAAGCTCCTGCAGCATTCACATCGACTTTAACAGGGTAAGGGCCTGTGTGCCCAGTCCCCTGACAATGTAGTCAGATCCGTATTGCATTAATAATTCCTCGTGTGCACCATAAATATTTTAAAGGCAGGGGCAGTGGACGTTAAATTAACCAGTTCTGCCTTCCTCCCTAGCTGATGGATGTCTACTTGGCTTCTGCATGCAAGATGCGATTTTAAAGACTTTAACATGCAATATGGATGAGTGTGATTCTTATACAGTACATTCCTGCTCCCTGAAATTGGAGTTCTGATGGCGTTTTTTAATGCTTAAATAAAATAACTGTCAAATATGTTATCAGTCTCGGAGGAGACTTCCCTCCCCCAGCTTTCTTCTGAATGGAGGAAGTATGGTGTTGCTGTCCCTGGTTTTTAAAGACAGAGCTGGAGAACTTAGCTATGTGTTAGATGTGGGCATACAGCAAATTTGTTAGTTCAGCTGTGCAAGTCAAACCATTTAGTTGCATGGCTGTGTTTAGGCAACTTGCTTATTAATGGCAACTTTGTGCCTTAAGAGGACAAAAAAAAAGTCTTTTAGAAAATATTTACGGGAACAGAACAAGAATTTCTGAACCCTGGGCCCAAACACATCTGTCGTGGTTTAACCCTGACTGGCAACTAAGCACCACGCAGCTGCTCGCTCACTCCTCCCACAATGGGACGGGGGAGAGAATCAGAAGAGTAAAAGTGAGAAAACT
>BOSO01003738.1:112606-152463 GCA_018403395.1 Gorsachius goisagi
AGACAGTTTAATAGGGAAAGCAAAAGCCACGCACACAAGCAAAGCAAAGCAGGGAATTCAATCACCACTTCCCATGGGCAGGCAGGTGTTCAGCCATCCCCAGGAAAGCAGGGCTCCATCACACGTAACGGTGACTTGGGAAGACAGACGCCATCACTCCGAATGTCCCCTCTTTCCTCCTTCTTCCCCCAGCTTATATACTGAGCATGACGTCATATGGTATGGAATAGCCCTTTGGCCAGTTTGGGTCAGCTGTCCTGGCTGTGTCCCCTCCCAGCTTCTTGTGCCCCTGGCAGAGCTGAGAGCTGAGAAGTCCTTGGCCAGTCTAAGCACTACCCAGCAACAACCAAAACATCAGCGTGTTATCAACATTCTTCTAGTACTAAATCCAAAACACAGCACTATACCAGCTACTAGGAAGAAAATTAACTCTGTCCCAGCCAAAACCAGGACAGCATCCCATGTACTACACACAGTGGAGCACCTCTTTAAGAGTGTATTGCTTCTGAAGGCCTGAGTTGGTGGCAAATAGGCGGTTGTGTGGATAAGTGTGAATAAATCCATGAAAAACACAAGACAAAATGCTGTCTTCTGAAAATAACTGTTCTCTGGGTGTGCCAGGGATGGCTGTGTTGAAGCTGTCTGGCTTCCCCACTACCCCACCTGGCTGAACCCACAGCAGCAGAGCAGTGCAGCTCTGCAAAAGTCATGATGTGCAAGGTAGTAGAGAGGCAGTAATGGGGATTTGGTCCAAGGGAGGGACACATTCTTCTCAGAATACCCCTCTTCTTGACAGAGCTCCTCAACGGAAGGGCATTACACCCAGCCTGTGAAGGGAGCAGGAGATAATACCTTGCTCTGCATTTCTTCTGCACAGACATAGCAGCCAGCATGTAGCCATTACAAGTTGGTACAATTGAGACCAGTCCCAAAGTCGTGTCAGATAGAATAAAGGAAATATGCTGGTTTGTGCTTCAAACTGATATCTCACAAATGGTATTGAGAACTGATGTGCAAGGAGGAAGGACTGAAAAAAGATTTGGAAGGAAAAAGTAAAGCAAAGCACAGGAATAAATTCTCTAGGGAGGGATTTTAAGAGCAGGTTAGACAAACAGCTGTCACAAATAATGTAAAGAAGGCTGCTATGGCCTTGGGACCGGGGTGTGGACTGGGTGACCTGTGGAGGTGCCTTCTCACTGTATTTCCTGCGAGTTTTACAAGGTTTTGACAAGCTGATTCTGCAGACGCTTGCAGCAGCGTAATGGTGTACCTGGCATAGAGAGTCCCAGAAGCAATTTAAAAATAGATTTAGAAAAGAGGTCAGACAAACTCCACATGGACAGGAAAAGAAATTAATGATACGTTTTCCCTAAATGTGTCTGTGCTGTTACATGCTCTGCATGCTAATGTGCAGCGAACGATGATGGGTGGGGGTGCAGAAGAGACTGAGCAGAGCCACATATGCGGCATGAGAGGCATCAGCACAGGTGCTCTGAATTTTCTTTATACCATTTCATATTGGAATCAGCATTGTCCATCTCGGCATTCAAATCCCGATCAGTTTACAAGTGAACTTTGAAATGCTAGTTCTCCATCTGAATATATACTAAGAGTGGCAGCCTGGCTGTGAAGGAGTCAACTGCATGATGCTTTGCAGGTGGAGAGGAAGGGCACGGATCTTTGCAATGGGTAGGTCAGGGAATGCTGCTACCTTGAAAGAGCAGGGAAGCAAGCAGCTGGCAAAGAGCCTTTAAGCCACTCTTAAATTACACTACAGAGGACAGATTTCATATGCCCTGACCTACAGCATGCAATGCAGGAGCACAGTCTTCAGAGACTGCTGCACAGATTTCCTAAATGTTGAATGAATGTTGTGTTTAAAAAGAAGAACATCTAGGCAATCTCAGACCCAGTTTGAGCACACGGTTCCCAAGATGGAGCAAACATGCGGTTTTATTCTTCATATAAATGTGTCATGAAGGAGACAAATTGTTTATTTGATGACCTTTTTCATAACGTCGGGGATGGTGACCAGGTACCCGATGTGCGGGGGATTGCATGCAGGTATTGCTGGTGCCTGCCAGCTGCGAGGCCGGTGTCTGCGTGGGCTTGTCTCCCTCTCGTGGGTGTCCAAACGACTGCAGCAAGAGCAGCTGTCCCCTGCTGTCCCAAGGTGTGTCCGTGCTGCGGTGCCTGCAGCTGGCTGGTGTGCTAGGGGCAGCTTGGGCTTAGAAATGGGTATTTGTCTGTGTGTCTGGAATGGGTTTTGCAGTCTGTGCCAACACCTTGGGGTGGAACTGGTGCCTGTGCAAACAAAATGAGTGTTCATGCAGGTTTCTGCTGATGGCTACTTTGCATTGGTGGGCTCGGAGACCCCAGGATCAGTAGCCCCCAGACTGTTGTCCTGCTGCTGCCCCTGCTCCGCTTCCTTACCTGCAGCCGAGGGCTGTGTTCTGCGGGTCCTCCAGCAAAACGTCCTACACGTGTCCTTGATGCCCTGGAGGTGCCACTGACTTCCCTGTACTCTCTCTGTGTCTTCAGGTCAAGAAGAGAGTCACGTTCAACTTAAAACCAATGCCACAGCTAACCCCATAATCTTTAACTTCATTAAAATCATTCTCATTCAGCTGTGGCAAAGCAGAGCCAGTGAATCATGATTAGTGAAAGCAGAGGGCCAGAGAAGAGAGAGTTAATTTTTCTTTCCTGTTCAAAAGGCTGCTCTGCCCTTGCTCAGTGGAGGATTTGTGCCCTTTAGACAAAAGGCTGACAAGTGTCACCTGTTAATCTTCTCGGTGTGCGGCTGTTTGTCAGCATGAGATCGTCCTGCCGCAGCCCCACTCCCCCCGGGCACTGCTGGTTATGACAGTTGCTATTTGCAAGTCAGCTGCAAAATGCTCCCACTTTAGTCCTCTGGCTATTTTTAACACTTCTTCATAGATTGCAATAAAAAAAAAAAAAGACATCTCGTATTGGTGATAACCAGGTTGTAGCAATTTCTCTCCTTAAAGGAGAGGCATGTTTGGTGATGGGAGGGGAAGGGCTTTCCAGGGTCACTCCGGTGCCTGTGAAACCCATCCGCTGGCTGTTCCCTAAGGTGGAGCTGCCACTGTCACCTGCGGCAGATCCCTTCGGGAGCATGGCTCCCCGTCGGCACATCCAGCCTGCGGTGGTTCAGCTGGAGAGCTGGTTGCTGAATCAAGGGCAGGTGAGAAACAGCTCGGTTTCTTCAGAGGTCAGGCAGGAAAAGTCTGCTGAGCATGCAGCAGCGGCAGGAGAGGGCTCTTGGGAGCACCAGGGCTGCCTTTAAAGACCTAAAAGAAGTCACAGTGGTCCCTGGAGCTCTTTCCCTCCCTGTTTCAGGTGCAGGAGATGCAAGTGAATGGGGAAGGTCTGCCTGACCCACCTCAGAACACACTGTCCCTGGCCCCCTCCCCGCAGCATCCCAGCTTCTCTCCGAGCACTTGACAGAGCTCACTGAGCTGGATTTGAGCATCCTAAATTTAGCTGATGAGGTTAAATGGTTCCTGCTGGTTTTAATTCACATTCATGCTAAATTTCTGCAATTTCATTTTCCCCTTCTCTCTCTTTTCAGGGGAGAAGCAATGGCTTTCTTGGAGGTAGCTTATGATTTTTCCAGACAGAAATTGTTTCCATTCCAGGGTTATTGGCAGTACCCAAATATATGTCCAGGAATTGGTGAAAGCCAAGGAGCCTGATTTAGAACTGGTGCTTCTAATGTCTAATAAAGCAGCACTGCAAAAGGTCAGCCACTGTGCAACGTAGCAGCCAGTCCCACCAGCTAATGGCATAATCTATTAAAGAATTAATTCCCTGTGTCTTCCCTTCCCAGTCAAATATAACAACAATGGGGAACATTAAGTGTCTAACGTAATATTGAGTTTCATATAGTGCTAGTAAACCTATTAGCTGAGGCTGTTATCCAAACTGCCGGGGTCTTGACCTTGGCCTGTGGGGCTCTTGCCGTTCCTCTCGAGATCTGCCTCAGTGCTGCAAAGCAGCAGCAGCTTCATTCAAGCCGCAGCTCTGCTGCTCTCCTTGCGAGGATCTGTGCTTGCGGCACGGCCGTGGTGTCCCTGCAGCAATGTTCTGCCCTCTCACTGTAATTTGCTCTGAGGAGTATTCATCGTTTCAAGGTCGCCCCGAGCCCTCTGACTTCTGAATCTGTGTGGAGTAACAGCAATGTTTGCTTTGCTGTAAACATTTCCAGTTGCCATTTGTTCACCTTTAGCTCAACAGCTCCTGTTTCTTGTGCTTTTTAATGCCATTCTTCATGCTCTCCTGCTGTTTTGCTCTGTATCCTTGATGCAGGGCACAGCATCAGCTGCTCCATTAGCAGGAGCTTTTATTTTCTCCTGAGCTGCCCCAGCTGCTGGGCAGAGCCTTTGCCAGCAACGTTGCCCAAAGAAGGGGTGAGCTGGTGTGTGAGAGCATGGGGGTTTTCTCTTCACGCACTTATCAAGCGCAGACAAATACTTAGAATCATAGAATTGTTTAGATTGGAAAAGATCTTTAAGATCATTGAGTCCAACCGTTGCCCTAACCCTGCCATCCCACCACTAAACCATGTCCCTAAGCACCTCGTCTGCCCGGCTTTCAAATACCGCGAGGGATGGGGACTCGACCACTTCCCTGGGCAGCCTGTGCTTGACAACCCTTTCATATTTATGTATATCACTTGGTATCAGCCTTTGACGTGATTCTCTCCTCAGCAGGTAAGCTTCCTTCTGTGGCAGGTTTCATGAATTATTTTGAGTGATCAGGGCCAGGAGCGTCTCTCTCCTTTGCTGTCCTGCAGCACGTGGAGTTTCTGTGGGTGGTCTTCTCCCAGCTTTGTGTCCCCGCTGCAGCAACATGGCTGGACCTCACCCCAGAGAGGGACCTGGTTCTGGGTGTGCTGCAGGCTCTCTCAGTGCTAGGCTTCACTCGGTCCTGGGTTTCCCCTCTGCTCTCCTGGTTCCAGGCATCTTGTTAATGAGCCCAAGCATCTGTTTTGAGCATAGCAGTGAACATTTCCCTGAACAGCTGTGAGTTGCCTTGCCAGCTTTCTATTTACATGCTTGTTCAGGTCACATACTCTCTGGGGTAGGAGTGAGACCCAGGCTCGGCCCATTTATCTTCCATGAGTTGAAAAGAATAAAGAAAACATTTACCTTCTGGCTGATTGTCCATTCGTCTCCTGCTGAATCTTATGTCTTTCTGTCAGGTCTCCTTTTTCTTGAACTATTTTGGGTTCTCTAAGCACTAGTTTTCATCCTTTTTTGACTCTCCATGGGCAGCTCAAAATGCCTGAGCCAGAAGGCTTGAGGAGTCTCGCTGGTCCTTGTGTGTACCAGGACTCACTTCTTCCCTCCTTGTATAGGCAAATCATGAGCCTGATTAAAGCCCATTTGGCTCTGGGCTCCCCCCTTCCCCTGCTTTCCCTGTCACATGTCTCTGCAGATTTACCATCCCTGGGTCTGCTCCTGGCCATGCAGTCTGTCCTCAGCAGCCTTGCTGCACATCCAGCATCTCTGCCTTGGTCCTGCGCTCGGGGTGCTGCTCTCCGGCAAGGTCTGCGCCTTTGGGGCCGCCAAATGCCAGCTGGGTGATGGGGCAGGAGTTGGGTGCCCGCAGGGAGCAGAGTGCAGCCCCGCGCTGCCTCTGCCCCTGGGGCGGATGGTGGCACTGGGGATGTGCCTCGCGCATCGGGGGAGTCAGTGGTGCTGAAAACGGAGAAAATAATTAAGACTTCTCTGCAATTAATGCTAATTATATATCCTGCTGTTCCTGTTGTATCTGAAAATATCACCCAGAGTGTTTGTGCAAACAGTGGGTACAGGGTGAAAAAACACCAAACCAGGGAAAATCCACCCCATGCAGAGCTCATCCCAAGCCTGTCTTCCAGGACACCAAGGTGCCGTCCTCCCTCGTCCCTTTTCACAAAGGTGACATTTGTAAAGAGCTCAAGGGCAGGTTTTTCCATGCTGAAGGCTCAGCAGCTCCTTGTGCAGCAGTGATAACCGGGTGTCTCGAAGAGCCGGGGAGGTGCAGAGCTCTGTAGAAGCCTGGCCATTTAATTTGGTGCCCCTGTCACCGTAAGCTGAACTTGCAACGAGGACACGTGCTAGTGACATGTCCTCTTTGTCCCGTTCGTGCCGAGATGCTGGGGGGTGTGTGCTGCCTTCCTCATATGAATAAATAAATATTCCCATGGGGCTGAGACCAGGTCTGCAAAAGCTAATGAGAGCTGAAATCCCAACCTGAAATTAACGCTCTTCTGGCTGAATAGAGTTTAAAAAATCTCTCCTTTTTTTTTTTTTTTTTTTTTTTTTAATGTCTTTTAAATGTAACTGGCTTGCAGGGGGGAATCAATGAATCCTTGTGGCTGACTCGGGCTGCGCGAGAGCCTGTGGTCCCCAGCCCGCCCCACAGGCAGGGTTCCTCTCGGGCTTCGCTTGTACGTGCAGCCTCCTCACGGCATCCTTTCTAAGAAACGAATTTGGGACGGCGGGGAGCTGTGTCGTGATGTGGGTAATTGTCCCCCACCAAGGATGTTTGGAAAGGTGCAGGAGGTTTGTAATTGTGCCTGACTCTGGTGTGCAGCAGCTTCCCCAGAGGCACAGTGCAAAACCCAGTGTGGTAGCATGGGCACCCTGGCACAAAGCTCCCGGTGTGTGTTTCAGCAGCTGTGTTGCAGTTTGGCAGATGCTGGTGGGTCAAAAGTTGGTGTTGAATGGTGGCCTCAAGCCTCCTCCTTAATTATTCTCAGCAAATGGGGCAGCAAGTTTTCCCACAACCTGTGATACAGCTCCATAAATGAGGCTACAACTGGGTAAACCTTGATTTGTATCGGTGTACCACAGGGTTTGACCATGTCCAGTGCAGTGACCAGCACCTGTAGCTGTGCCATAGACCAGCCTCAAGTGCCTGGTCAATAGATTTGGGGGCTGTGTCTCCCGGATAGCTTTTGTTTTGCTGCAGTGACTGCGGCAGAGGCATTGCTGGTGTTTGAGGGTGTTGTGCCTTTAGCCTCGCAGCGGTGTTCAGGTCGTCTTCGTCATCACTTCAGGCCCGGTCGTGGAAGCAGGTATGAAAACCACACAGTGGATGTGATGGGTCCTTCTGGCATTGAACAGTAGGAAATGGGGTCCTCTGGTCAAGAAGGAGACCCATTTCTCTCTCTGTGTGTGAGAAATAAACAGGGGATTGATTCCTAAGGGGATTCTTGCCAGCACCCCTCATCTCACTTTTAACTGCTGCTCTGGATGCATTATTTCCTCCCCAGAAATGAGGATTGAGAAGGGACAACTAACAAGAGAGATCCTGTAAGATATGCCAGGAAGCTGCTTAAGTTACTCTGCTGCCTAGAAGAATTGACAGAAGAATGAATCTGAGATGGCAGAGATTTTCTCTTACAGATAATAGATACAGATAAACAAGTATTAACCAACTGGTGACTGCAACCATTACAGGGTATTTTTTTTTATATGAGGAAAGAGATTTTAAATGGATTCCATGTATCTAATGTGCCTGGAAATCAGCGAGTTTTGCAAGAGAAAAAGGCTTCTGTAGATGTCATTAATTTCAAAGATATATTAAATCTGGTTCTTTAGTTACTGGGTTGCTTTAAAATGCAAACTAACAACTTGCCAAAATCAATTCTTTTGCAGCTTGAATTTCAGTGGAGTCCATCTGGCATCTGCTGGGCAATTCAGTGACTTCCTGGGGAGCATGGGCCCTGCACAATTTGTTGGGCGTCAGACCTTGGCCACCACGTCGATGGGTAAGGAACACAAAGATGTTAGGTGGCTTTAATTTAATCTTGAACAGACTGCTCCTACAAGCCACCTAATAATGTATCCAACATCTGCTGATCTACCACTCCCCCGCTCTGTTTCTCTTGGCTGAAAAGGTTTTGCTGATTGCTGCGAATGCGGCATTAGTAGGAGAGCACCAGCTTTATGCTTTCCTCTGTCAGATCTGAAAGGCATAGGCTAAGTAAAACACAGCTAAAATCCTGAGAATGCCTCCTGTGTATCTTCATGTTTTTCTTGCTCTCTAAGGCTCACCGGGGTCTATAAAAGATTTTCTGATGGTCTGCCATACTTGCATTTTCCAAAGCAGCCTGTGATTCTAGGTGCTTCAGTTTGGGAGAGCTGAGAGGCTAGCTGCCGCTGAAGAGTATGAGACTGAGTCACCAAAGCCATGTTAGAGGGCTCACATTAGAGATTGCTTTGGAAAATGTGGGCTTGAATCACTGCAGAGCTACTCCAGAGTAACACAGGAGGAGATCAGACGCTCAGGGCCTACAGTTTGTTACAGTTTATAGCAGGCCTGACATGAAGATTGGGGGTTTTTTTAACGTTTTAGTAGCCCCATAGATGTATTGTTTTGAAAGTCTTCTGTCTATTTTGACATTTTGGTTTAGGGGATGTGGAAATTGGCTTGCAAGAGCGAAATGGGCAGCTAGAAGTGGATATCATTCAGGCTCGAGGACTGACACCAAAGCCCGGCTCCAAAACACTGCCAGGTAGTATGCTTTGACTTCCTAAAGTAATTCACTAAGCCCCAGCCTCCTGCAATGCTTGTGAATAGGAAAAAAATTAATTCTGCTTGGCTTCTGCAGGACTAAGCAGTCTGTACGCGGTATTGAAAAAAAGGCTAGTTGAGCACTGCTGTAAATGCCTTCTTTAGAAATACCCGAGACATGGCACTCTGTCTTTTCTAAAGTGAGCATGAAGATTTTTTTCATATTTGACCATATTTATTTTTTCCAGCTGCTTACATCAAAGCTTACCTGTTAGAGAATGGCGTGTGCATTGCGAAAAAGAAGACAAAAGTGGCTCGCAAATCATTAGACCCTTTGTACAATCAGGTGTTACTGTTTGCTGAGAGCCCCCAGGGCAAAGTGTTACAGGTAAGACCAGCAAGTCTCAGGTCTGCCCATCTCTCTTCTACTTCTGCTAGAAGATATTAAGTCTGACAAGGAATCTGGATAATTAATATAGATGAGAATAAAACCAGTGTTTTCACTGAACCAAATGCACTCAATCTGGACGTAACAAATGGAAAGGAAAACCTTTTTTTCATATTCAAACTGGTTATTATTTGACACCCTGCCAGGTAACATGAGTGCCTACCAGGAAAAAGTTGATTTTTATTTTTTTAATTCTTTTTTTCCTGCCCAGTTAGGAGATAGGTAGTACCTATAGATGCTAAACCATCTTGCAGCATGGGTTGTCTCCTGTGTTTGTATGAGCACTCTGCTTTGGCTGTCACCCAGTCATGTATCCTACCTTTTTCTACCTTTTTTCTTTTATTGCCATACCTTTTCTGCCATACTCATATTTTCCGTTCGACAGCTATGTTTCCAGAGCCAAGAGTGATTTGCATTGTTAATTCATACCTAAATCATTTTCCTCCAGTAAAGCCTGGCTAAAATCCACTGGTGATACTGATGTAATTAATCCATAAGTTTCTATTGCTTACCTTCCCTAGCATATGAATTGCCAGCTAACCTGCTGGATCCTTCTCTTTAGTGAACTCTTCCTCATTTACCTTGATTATAAGCATTTTCCCCGGTTGCAACGAGACTGCACATTTTTGACTGAAATGGGGTGAGTCCTGGCTTGGTCTGTTCTTGCCTTGCATTGGTTTCATTACCTGCTGCCTGCCTGCCACGAAAGGCACTTATTCCAAGAGAATAAAATTAGGAGCTTGGCTCCCTGCCACTGGCCATGCCACCAAACCAACTTTCTGCGGTGGCTTGCCTCCATCTCATGCTGACCTAGAGCATTAATTTTTGTCTTTTAATTGACATTCATTGTCTCTCCTACCTCATTTTACAGAAAATTGTAATGTTCTGGTTATTCAGAGCCTAGGGCAAGAAGCTGTCAGGATTAGCCAGAGATCACTAGTCACCATCATAACCCATTGTATTCATCCTCTCTTCAGAATGTGGTCTTGCTCTGGAGCCAGTCACCACCTTTGTTTTGAGCCACGTAGGGCCACTTGGTCACATGCAGACCTCCAGCATGCCTAAGCTCATGACCCTCACTACATCTGTTGTTCCACCCGCTGGTCTCCATCGTGTTGTAAGTGTGATTCAGCTTTCCCTGCTCGTCTGCCAGCTCTCTTTCATTAGACCTTTCTCTGTGTCTGCACGCCTTTCTCGGCAGTCTGTTCTGCTTCCCCTGCATGCCATTCCATGTGTGCCCCTTACATCACCGGCCCCGCTTGCCAGCGCTCGGCTCCTGCCCTTTCTCCAGGTGAGTAGCCGTGCCTCATCACCATCTGCCCTGTGTCACGAGCTCCACACGCAGAAGTTAAGACATGCTCTTTTCCTCAAACTGTTGTCTCCTGAGCCAAGCTGTTGCCCACCTTTATTTTTGTTGGTGTATTTTTCCAGATCAGGAGCCCTTCCTGCCCTTTTCCCACAGGCTGCCTTTTGTTGTGTCCCAGGCCTGTTACCGTGCCAGGACTAGGTTTTACGTGCAGGTGTCGGAGCTGCAGCTCCTGGGATACTTTGTGCATGTGCTGTCCATGCCCAGCAGGTACAACAGCAGAATGCGTCTCATCCGCATGTGCATTCACCTCTTTTCTGGGGGCGGAGGACAACACAAAAATGTCTGATAACATTTGGATTTGTAAAACCATGCTTAAAAAAAAAAGGTAAAATCATCAGCAAGAGCTTCATGTTGGTAGTGTAAACCTTTCTGCTCTTCTCGGATTATAGTAAAGCCCCAGGAAGTTGGATGAGTAGAAAGAAGGATTGATCAGATTTGTGCTTCCTAAGCAAGTGTGCAAGTTGGAGGATTAACTGTGCTTCCCTTCTTGTTCCTAAGGTGATAGTCTGGGGAAACTATGGACGCATGGAGCGCAAGCACTTCATGGGAGTCGCCAGGGTCCTCCTGGAAGAACTGGATTTGTCAACTTTAGCAATCGGCTGGTACAAGCTCTTCCCAACCTCCTCGATGGTAGATCCCACTACAGGCCCGCTCCTGCGTCAGTCCTCACAGCTTTCCCTGGAGAGCACAGTGGGACCCTGCTGTGACAGGTCTTAGTGAGTAAGGAAGGGGGAACTGCTTTTGTTTTTTAAACATGCTGTCAAGGTTTTGTTTGCTGGAACTCTGACCTCAAGCGTGATGCATGTTCAATCAGTTCTTGTGGAGCTGGAAGAGGAGGATAAACCAGTGACCTTAGACAGAAGACGAGGGGGAGGGCAGTGTGTCCTCTCTGTCCAAGGAGGAGGTGCCATGGGGCATGAGTCCTAGTTGTCAAATTAGACATACACCTCTTGTTTCACTTCTCTCGCTGTCATTCTTGGACCCTTGTTTCAGATCAGTATTAACCCTGGAAAGTTGCAGCATTCGAAAGCATTTGGGGGGGATAAGGAAGGTATTTTTCTTAACTGTGCATCTTAGAAATTTCTAATACAGATTCTTTCACAAGAAAGTACCTGAAAAATTCAGAGGCCGATATCTGACTTAAAAAGAGCAGGAGCAGAAAGTTTCAGAGGAAGCATTAGGGTTTTTTTATAAGGTCTTTCTTCTTGAAGGGAAGAAAAAGAAAGAAACCTGCAACTCTTCCTTTAGAATCAGTTCCACACCACTGAGTCACGTTAAATGTAACACTGTCGTGGCTGTGTTTTCAAACTGTGCCAAATTACCAGCAAGTGTCTTTACTGCATTACTTGTCTAACACTGCTGATGAAGCATACTTGGTGGGAGAATAAGTAGCGCCTACTTAGACCAGACAGTTTGAACAGAGTTTGAGTTTAGCAGGCTAATTAACTGCAATTTTGCTCAGAAAAAAAACCACTAGAAGTGGGAGCTGAACATCAGACTTGCAGCTTGAGATATGTTTTGCATTGTCAAATGCAATGTTCTGCAATTTACTGACTCCCTTACTTGTCGCTGTGCATCCTTCAGTCACGATGTCTTCTATCTCCTGCTTTTCTTCCATCTCCTTCGTACTGGTACATATCTGCTGGAGATGCTGCCCTTCCCATTGTGCTATGGACTGACCTGAAACAGGACTGTTTTATTCTGCCATGGGAGAGGAAATTGAGGTTTCTGGGGGTGCAGAAGAAAGAGATCTCAGTGTGTCATCTGACAAGAAGGTGCTGGAGAGCACGTAACCTTCCTTGTGGAGAGAAGGGTGCTTTAGGCAGTCTCGGTAGTGCACAAACATTGTCAAGTGTCCTGCAAGAGGAGGCGCAATCCCCGAAGTGTGGAGAGGTAGTGGGTGAGGAGTCTGAAGATGTAGTGGTCACAGCGTGTATATTTTGTTAATTAAAGTGCAACACGAACTGTAAACGAGTCTTGTAGATTAAGCCAGCAAAGCACATTCTCTGAGCTGCCGAGCTACAGCGGCGATTGTCAGCAGAGTCACATGCTGGAGTAAGTGTGCTAGATCCTTCAGACAATTAAAAACCTAATACCCAAAGTCACAGAGAATCTCCAAAGATTTTCTGTTGATTGACCTGTTTTTGCTAGGTTTTGTTGTAATTCTTAGCGAGGATTTGATGACTGCTGTCTCTGAATAAGGTTTTTGGAGATGTTTTAGTTTGTGATTTAAAAGTGAAGGTCCCATGTCACATTTAGGAATGAGCAGATCCTTCACCTGTTGTAGAGGCATACTGAACATTTATTTCTGCATGTGGACCTCAGCTTTGTTAGAATAAAAGCATGAGTATTGAGTGGATGGTAAAAGCAGTTGCTTTTGGTCCTAGCTTGTCTATGGCATTTTAAATTATTTTGAGATAAATTACAGAATAGATGCAAAAATAATAGGCCTTACAATAATCTCTGTAAAAAATGATATAATGTAAAGGAGAGGGGAAGAGGAGAAGGGACATGGAATGAATAGTTTTTTGAGTCTTCAGTGGCAAAAGCCTCAACACTTCAGATAAGTCTCTTAATTTCCTTGATCAAATACGTCTCTGGCCTCTCACTAATTATTTTTTCTAATCGTATTAGACAATTTCTATATATTAGCTGAAGAAAGTTTGTTGCATGCTGGTCAAACTATGTTGTGGCGCTCTCTTTTATTTTTTACAAAAAGCACATTTACTGTAATTCAAGTCAGCATCTTTTCCTCTTGGTATGTAGTGAGTACTAGGCAATATTGTACAATATGTGTATGAACTAGAATATATTAGGTAGATTTAGTGGTTTGTAGCACTGGATCTTTTAATAACTATGTCTTTCAAAGGACCGTGGGGAGCTCCAGGTACGTGCCAGACCTGGCAGCTGAGTAACAGGGCTTCTGTCTTAAGTTATGCTGAAAACTTTATATTGGTACTTAGTTTGGACATTATCTATCAGTAATAGCTAGTTAATCATGGTTTTCCCATGTCCACTAAGATGAATGCAATGTTTTTGCAGTCCTTAATGAGGAGTAGGAGACTATATATGCCAAAAATATTCCCCAAGAAAACTTTGTTTAATGACTGTCTGTTGAAAAGCTCAGTTCCTGTATGCCTGGCAAATGCGACGTGTCTTTATATCCTACCCCTCCAAAAGCTCTGCAAGCTCAGTGAGGATCAGTTTAGTTACAATAGGACTACTTAACACTGAGGACTATCTTCCTTCTGTTTTTAATCACACTAAAAGGTCACTGTCAGGGTGAAAAAAAAAAAAAAGTTACACTTCTCCTTGTGTTATTTTTGTTAAAGTCTCAGATTCTGAAATTTGGAGGCAGTTTTAACAGTCTGCTCCATCCTGTTTTCTTCTGCATTTTTTACATGGTTGATTGTAGCCCAGTGGTTCTTGCTTTTGATTCTACTCACTTCCAAGTCCTGTTTCTCCCCAGTAAGAGAACGTTGCAACCCCTGGCTGCCACGCACAGCAAAGTCACATGAACTGGCAAGCGCAGATGATCTTCCTTCATGAAGCGGACTCACAGGAGCCCTTCTGAGAGTGCCCACGGGGCGCAGAGTGAGGCCAGGAGAGGTGCGCAGTACCCTACAGTCTAAATTCTTGCTTCACTCAAGCCCGTGAGTCCTGCACTGGCCATGGTGTATTATAGGTAAAAAAGAAGTCTTCTACTTATGTGTCAATTTAAGGACTGCTAGTATAGCATCCACGGCAAGTCTCAGACTTGGAATAGCTTATTTTTATAAAGTCTAACCTTCCCCCCACCCCCCCCCAAATTTGACTTGCCTGTTTCTGTCTAAGGTGATGTGATTATGACAGTTGGGATTACCAGTGTGGTTGTGAAAAAGTAGTGGTTTGCTAGAGTGATGAGCAGCTGAAAACTGAACTTTGGTCCCCTTGGCAAGTCCTGACTGAGTTTTTCCCCATGTCTTGAGTCTAGCTGTTCGTTACAGTCAGGGAGGGGGAGAGAGAGGAAGAGCAGGAGACTTTAAAAAAAAAAAAAAAAGGCTTTATAGTATTTTTGGTCTGAGCGCAGTGATGAGGGATGAGACTGAGGAGAGATAAATGCCTGCCCAGCTCAGGGTTGATTCCCTGCTCCTTGTGCATGAAACACTACATTTTAATAGTCACAGGAGGATTGCTTGCCAAAAAAAAAAAAGGAGAGCCAGTCCCTAAATGTTACCTGCAATACTATTACCATGGAAAACAAAGAAATCCTGACGCCAAGAGCATCCCTGAGAGCAGTATAATCTCTCCCCAGTGGGAATCCCCTGCATGCAAGGAGAGGAGAGCACTGAAACCGTGCCTCACATGCAGCTTCATCCTCTTTGTGGTCTGAGCAAAAAGCAGCCATGACTGTGGTTAGTCCAGGTTTGTTCAGGCGAAAAATGTGGTATTTTCCCAGTCTCCTGGTGTTGCTTTCCCTTTGCCCCAACGTGGCTGGGATGCCACAGAGCCAACACAAGGTCTTCACGCTGCAATTGAGTCTGTGGGTCCTCATCCTGCAGCCGAAGGCGCGTGGGCAGCCTGGAGCATCCCTGTCGCACTGCATGTGGGCGTTGGTGCCCCCGGGCAGGGCGAGGGCCAGACAACTTTATTGTTTAGCCAAGTACATCCCCACTTCTTGGTCATGGATTGTTTCAAAGGACATTGCAGAATTATTTGCTTTGAATGAAAATATATATTTATTGTTTCTAGCTACCAGATCCTTTATCAATGTACTGTTCTAAATTTGCAGGTCTTCTGGAGTATGAATATCACAGGTTCCTGTAAAGGAGCTGTTTTTAAGACGTTGAGGCAGTTAACAGAACCTCAACCTAAGCATGTTTAGTAATGTTTAGACAGCAAGACAACTTTTCTATGAAACTCATTTTAAGTTAGTTTATTACATGCTGTTGGTAATATTTTAAAACAGGAAAAATATTTTTCTTTAAAGACAAAATGATGTATGTTTTTTAACAGATAACATAATTTAGTGTTTTCAAAAATGTTTAATGTTCTTGGTATGGAGTTTACTCATTCCTTTGATTTCTATGTTCCTTGTTCTATTTTATCAACTTTTTTCCAAAAGAAAAGAGGCATATGTAAATAAACACCAGAAAAGAGTCCTATAAGAAATTCTGTTCAAACTGGCCATAAAATTATTAGTAAATATTTGTTATTGTTCATTAACTCTCAGCTACTATTCAAGCCTTTGTTGAAAGAATCGATGTTGTATTTTCAAGACGAGAACTACTTAGCTAGTTTTGTCATAATCCTGTACTCTGTATAAAAATCTTTTTATAAAGAAAGTCTAATAGGCTAACAAGCAATAATCTATTCCATTTGGTGTGCACAGATTGTGACTCGCAGGCTGTAGTACATATTGTTGATACAGTTTATAATTGTCTTCAATCTCAAGGCCATCACTTTGGAAAAAGATCCATTCTAACTTTGATTGTAAAAAATGAAGACTGGGCTGTTGCCTTGTGAGATATATTCATCCTATAGACTTCTCTGTGCGTATATGTGCCCATCAACATGAAAGCTCTCTTAGGTGAAAAATGAAACAGCTGTAGGTGACTTCATGCTACAGAGGTGAAAAATACTTTCAATATAAACTTCATGACTGTTTCAATCTCCCTGTTCTTTCTTAGGCTATCTAGTATTTGTAACTCAACGAGAATGGTTCCCACTGCCACCGGAGCCCTGATAAAGCAAAAAAGCCTTTGCACTCTGGGGCGACACGAGTTCTGCCTGACAGCTGCCTGTTTTCATCCAGATACCAGGGGCAAGCTAAAGGGAGGGGGTTTTCCAAGCAGCAGATTGAGCTGCTCTTCTTTAAAGGCTTTGGGGGTTATTTTGTCCATTTCATAGATGGTTTTCGTCCATTTCCTTAGAAAATTCCACCCAAGGCAGAGAGATTGCACCTTCGCAGAGGGTTACAGGGGACCTACGTGTAAAACAGTAATGGGCTGTTCTGTGCCATTCTTCAGATGTTCGAGAATGCTGGGCTCATCTAAAGATTTTTCCAAAGTGGCAGGATCAGGATATTGGATTTTAAGTCAGCTCTATCATAGATGCAGTGCATGAAAAAAACCAGCTTCAAAACAGCATCCCAGTTCATTGCCTGTGGATTTCTCACAGCATTTCCCTTAGGAAAAATCTTTGTGGTGTTCTCAAGATTGCCGGTCTGCTGGACAGGCAGGCAGCAGGTCACTGGCCCAGTGGTGCTGGGAGCCCCGATGAATGATGAAATAATTCACTGGGTTTTTTTGTGGAACGCTTTGAGAAGAAAAAGAGCTGTGTAAATATGCAAAGTGCCGTCAGTAGAGAAGTCCAGGGCATATTGAAACCTGGAGCAAACATCTGAAATGAAATTACAGCTACCAGATTTGAACCAGACACTTAGAAAAGAGGATGACCAGTGAAAGCCTTTTCATGTTTACCCCAGCACACACACCTGCCAAGGCGTGTATGTTTGTGGATGTCCATATGCGTGTATGAACATATACAGGCGCACAGCGCACAGTGACGCCTTGGAAAATGCCAGGCTCCCTCAGGGAGGTGAAATCCCTCTGAAGGGGCTGGCTGGTTGTGCAATCAGTATCTCGTTCCCTCGTATGAGCCCTTTGCCCACGCAAGACCCAGCAGCCTGTGGGACATCCATGAAACCCGGCATGGCAGAGACCCAGAGCTGCGCTCCTGCTGCACCCCACATGGATCTGACAGTATCCCTGGCTTCCCTGCATGTGTCTGTGAACGTGGTAATTCCCTGGGGAGCTTGCGAGTGATTAGGTATTCTCAAAATGTGGCTAATGAGTCTTAAACTCACATTTCCAGACTCATTTCTGCTCCGTGGCCAATGTCCCATGACCAAGTAGCCGCACATCCGTCCCTAGCCCCAGCTGCTCACCCACAGCAGCAGCATCAGATTCGCTCTTGGGGAACCTCAAGCTCTTCTCATGGTGTAGATACCCTTCTGCCCTCCCTTCCCTGTGGTAGCTGCTCTGCTCTTGTCCTGGTGGAGGAGAGGAACCTGGAAGAGTTTCTTGTAGCATTTGGTTCTTTGCACTTTGGCAGCTGAAATGAGAAGCAGCCAGCCCCAGCCCTTTACAGAGCACCAGCAAGCAGAGGCTGTGACCTAAGGATTTTCCCGTCATGACTTTCCAGTAGCTAAAATGGCAACCAAAGCTCTGCTGGGTCAGTAGACAGCCTTTGCATTTACACTGCATGCTGGGCATCTCATGGGGACTTGAGACCCCCTTGTGTGGGAAGGAAAGGGCTTTGTCTTGCAGAGAGGCCATGTGGGCACAGGCAGCGCCTGGGCAGCAGCGAGCTCTGCTTGCCGAGCGGTGATGGGGGCAGAAGCAACCCCAGGGAAGAATGAAGGCACACCTTCCGCTAAAACCATGCCCACAAGCTTTCCAGGAGCTAGGTTTTTGTAGCTGCTTGGGCACCACAGACTGGGACAGTTGCCCACTGGGGCTCCAGATCACACTGAACACCAGCCTGGAACTTTAAATCCTGCAGCAGTTTTTTCTTTGGGGCTCTTGCTCCTTTCCTCAGTGCTGCTCACTGGTCTCTGCTTTGGTGATTCCATCTCCTTGACCTGGAGCTGGTTTTGGCTTTGTTTGGAGCAAGGAAGAGCGAGGTTTGGAGAGTGAATCCAAGGCATGTTCCTCCAACCTAACCATGCTGGGCTTCCCTTCCTCCTGCGGGCTGCCCAGGTGGAAAGGGCATCCCGGGGACGCAGTGCCTCACCCGAGACCCCCTCACGCAGCACTGCCATGGCCTGCCACCCCCCTGGGATGCCAGTGTCCTGCCCACGTTTTGTGGCAGTCCTGAATTCAGACTACAGGGGTCCGTCGTTTCCCATCCTTGGCAGGAGCTGCAGGGCTCCGCAGCCCACGTGGGCGTGATGTGCCATGCGGATGGCCAGGAGAAGGCAGGGACAGGGAGGGAGCTGCCTCTGCGCTGGCCAGGAAGAAGGGGAGCTCCCAGCGAGCTTTCCTCCAGGTTCCCTTTGCTTTCCCCTGCTCCCGCTGCTCTCTACATGGGTTCTCCCTTCCCTCTCGATACGAGGCCTTATTCCAACCTGAGGGGACTGAGGCTGCCCACAGCATCTCTTTGCACTGAAGCACCCATCCTGCGCTGCCCGCCGGGAGCCCCGGGGCGCTGCTGCAGAGCTGGCCTCTGCCCGGGATGGAGCCGCCACCCCAGCACATCCATGCTCTCACCTCCCCAGCACCAGCATGCTGGCGCTCTGCCTTGTACCCCCACTGCCCAGGGGCCTGGCCACGGTAGGGAGATCTGCTGTCACAGGGTTAAACCTTTTTACTTCATTGATTGCTCTACAAAACCAGATAGCTTTGCTGGGGCACTACACGGTTGCTACCTCTCCTCTTGCCTTTCCGTAGGAGTGGGGGCAGCTGATCTGCTCTTTTTGGCCTCTCTAACCCTCTCCAAAACTTTTTTGGAGGTTTTTAACATCATCCGGTGAGATGTAATCTCCGTGGAGCCAGAGGCAACACAGTGCAATGGAGCCGGGCAGCCTCCTTGCCACCGTGGCGAGTGGCTTGTGAGGTGCGTGGGCTGCCTTGGGTGGAAGGTGGGACGCCGTCCCGGCAGCGCCGGAGTGCCGCTGGCCGCTCATCTGTAGTCAGGAGAGGATTCTGCTGTACTTTTTTCCTGTCTGTAGGTTTTATTCAGACAATATGTAATGATTGAGTGATTTACAATTCAGTGTTAAGCTAACGAAAACGTTGATAATGGTGAAAATAAAACTTTTTTTTTTCCTACAGTGTGTTGGAGGTTTTTTGTGGAGTGTCTCTGCCTTCTCTGTTGCCACCACCGTTATCTTCAACCTAAGGTTTCAGATGGCCCATCCTTTCTCCTTGTGCCTAAAGGGAACAAGGGTGGCTCAGCTTGGCATGTCCCAGCGCTGTCCCGGGCTCCTTCCCAGTGTGCTCCGTGGAAGGGCCCTCTCTGAATCAACCCCAGCTTCAAACCTGCATTTCCATGTGCCATTTCCAGATATAATTTGGCCATGGGCACCTCCAGGCACAGAGCTAAGCCTGGGGGCTTTGATATGACTCCTGCTGGGGGGGGGTGTCTGTGGGAGGAGGTGGTGAGAACAGGCAGTGTTCCCTGGGGAGCCGCCATAGAGACTTTTCCCATGGGAATTGCGAGGGATCGCAAAGTCCCAGTTCACTGAGAATTTCTTAAAGGTTTTTCTCATGCCCCCAACTCCCTCTGCAGGTCATCAGGGCAGGACCGAGGGGCAGGGCAGCTCTCCTCCCAGCCACCCACCTGGGGGAGCAGTGCTGGAGGAAGGAGGAGGAGGATGATTTCTCTAGTGATGTCAGTGTTTGGGAGGTCGGGGCAGCCCAGTCCAGCATGGCACCTGGGGATGAACAGCATCTCCCACCCTCAGACCATCACCAGCTTCCAAAACCAGGATGGGGCTCAGGCAGTCACTAAGCAACTAAGCTCCCCAGCAGTGCTGCCTAGCAGCTTGCGCTGCACAAAAGCAGCAATAAACCCGAGCAGGTGCCCTGCTTTCTGCGCTGTCAGCTCATTACCAGCTCCATCCTCCACCCGAGGCAGGCTCCGCAGTGCAGATGTCACGCTGTCAGCCCCGGTGCCTCGCCCCGGTGCCTCCGTCGGGTTTTGCCTTTGCATCGTTGCATAGCGGGCTCTGCAGCATGAGCACGGAGCCACCGAGCACTGGCAGCACCACACTGAATCTGGAGGGAGAGTGCAAGCGTGGCTCAGCCTCCGGATTGTGGTTGGTCTCACGCTTCCAGCTCCAGAAGAGGTGGGGTTCACCATGCAGGCTCTGACTTGCGCAGGTATTGAAGAGCTGCTTCCTTCCCTGAGAGTGGAAGGAGGGCGAGAGGTGCCGGCTCCACCCTGGCCACCCGGAGGTGTCCCAGCTTCAACACGGAAAGGGCGAGAGATCTCCATCTGCTGCACAGCTCTGAGGGCAAGGGCACCGCAGCCCACCCACGCCTCAGGCTGGCAGCCTGGTGAGGGTGGGGGAAGATGGGACACGGCAACAACGGGGCTGAGCTGGAGGGATCAGCATGAAATGACACCACTGAGGGGTTGAGAAGCCAACGAAAGCCTTGTTTTTAAGCCGGTTTTAAACAGTCACAGCTTGCTTTCTCCTTCCCTCCTCCCGCTTTCTATTAAAACCAAGGCTTGCACATTCGGTCCAGATTTGGGGCCACTGGTGCAAAGTGATGCAGCTGCTGAGCACCCAGGGGGAACTGCAGCCAGGGCATTTTGGTGGTGGGAGGCTCTCTGACCCCCTGCCTGCGAGGTGCCACATGCCCCGAAGGGCCCTGGGGAGCAGCCAGGCGAAGGGCTCGCCAACCAGCCCCTCGTGCCTGCCCCATCCTCCCTGCCTGCCTGCCCCAGGCTGTGCTCCCAGCTCCGCCACTGTCCCTTCCCTGCCCACACGTGGGGTGAGGGGACCGGCTGAGGCCGGGAAGGGCCGAGCATCTTGCATGAGCATCCTTGCTGCCCAGGAAGGATGGATCTGCTGTGGCCACGTTGCGCCCCGAGTGTGGGTGTAAAGTCCTACCTCTGCCTCCAGTGGGGTGGAGAACCTGGTGGGGAGCGGGCAGCCATGCCAGAGAACATCCCCCAAATAAAGGCACCAGGCGAGGAACCCCCCTCGCCTACCCAGGCGGCGCAGCAGCCCCACAGTGATCGGAGCTCCTGCCCATCCCCTTACTGGGCTGCTTGGGCATCACGTGGCTTGAAGCCCAGGCCCCTGCCATTTTAGACACTGGAACAAGAAAGTCCCAGTCGTAACAACCCTGCGCAGATTCAGGGTGATGTCAAAGCCCAAACCTGCTTCCAGGGAAGCCCAAGCACCAGGAAGGGTTGGGAACGTGAAGGTCACTGGCCAGGGAAGATGGAGGAGGCCAGGGCATCCCCATGCAGGGGGCAGACACCATCCCACAATGGGCAACGAGACCCAGCTGCTTCCCAGCTCTGGGACAGCCACTCTGTCCCCCTCCTCCCTCCAGTGCCCAAACATCCCAGGAAACATCCCCAGAGATATTGTCCCTGGATATAAACACTGCCAGCACCCCTATGGGAGGGGAGCCAGCCCTGGCCTACCCCTGCAGCTGGGCAGGGCTGGGGTTTGGGGCTCGGACACGTCCCTCTGCTCCCCCTCAAGACAAAAAACCAACCACCACCAGCTGGATTCACATTTTATTAAACTGCCCAGAACAAAAAGAGGAGAGAGCAAAGCCTACCCTGAGGCCTTCCCAACCAGGAAAAGGGGATTTTCCTCCAGGAAACTCCCCTCAGAGGGTATTTTAGTTAGAACTAAGAGTGAAAATGTCCCTCTATTGGGGAAAAAAAGTGAAACAGAGCTCCTGCCGCTGTCAGAGCCCAGCCCTGCTTTCCTGCAGACGAGGCAGGGTAGACAAGGGCAATGTCGGGGGGTACCAGCTGGAAACAGCCTCCCAGGTGGGGGGGTGAGAGTACTGCATCCCACCTGGGGATGCACACTGGGATGGGATCATCCCCCCCTCTGATAACCCCAGCAGCACTGAGCACAAACCCGTGGGGACTGGGAGGAGGCGAGGAGCAGGCATGCTTGCTGGGCTGCAGGCTGGAGGAAGGATGGTGAAGGAAATGGTGATTTTAGCTCATGATCTCATCGGGCCAAACCCTTTGCAGGTGGCTCTGTTTGGTTCAGGGGGGCTCTCCCTGGGGCTGTGCCCTTAGCACAGTCTGGGCTCATCACAGAGAGGGGCTATGGCTGGGCTGGAGGAGTTCAGCTTCCCCTGCAAAAGGGCCACAGCATCCCACCAGCCAGCTCAGCCTGGAGGACCTACCAGTAGTGAGGCAAGGTGTGCTGGTAGGTGAGTGTACTGACCTCCAGCTTCCAAAAGTATGGAGCCAGCCGCAAGCCTGAGCTTAGACCTGGAGGACCGGTGATGGGCGATGCGGTGCCATGAAGCTGTCCCCCTGTGCTGAGCAGCAGCACTGCAGCCCGTCCCCTCCTGCCCACCCACCAGCTGCAATCCCGCTGCGTGGCACCAACCTACCTGCACCCAGCGTCCAGGGGACATCTTAAAGATCCCCAACCCTGCAGGGCTCACTGGCACGGGCTTTGCTTTTGATACGCTCTCAGCAAGCGCAACCCAGCCCATGTAGCGAGAGGCAGGTACTGGCAGCAGCTGCAGCCAAGGTTAGGCAGGGTGGGAGGGCAGCAACACCTCCGTTTGGGGAGCAGGGCGGTGGGAAAGCAAACCTACAGCTTCCTGGACCTCACATCGGGGGGCCTCTTGCCAGACCCAAATGCCTGAACCTACTTGGGAGGAAAGAGCAAAGAAAAACTAACAATGTCATTCAGTGCCTGCAAAAAAGAATTATTATTTCTCAACGGGGTTTAAAGGCTCCTGCTGGACCCTGTGTGGGGCTGGCTGCCAGCTGAAAGGAGAGAGGAACAGAAGAAATGAGAGCAGTAAGAAGGACCTGACATCTCTGTTCTTAATTTATCACCATAGTAGGACTCGAGCACTGAGTGCAGCTCGGCGCGCGCTCCTAGATGGATTTCCTCCTCAGCCGGGGGTGTTGCCGGCAGCGAGCACTGTTGGATGATAAAGTGCTCCCTGGGGAAGAGCCGGTCTGACCCCGCGTGCTCAGGGAGACTTCATCGATTTTGTAGGAAATGGAGTTGTAATACACGGGGTTGGTGTGGCAGCTCAGGGTCTCGGGGTGGGAGGGCACCGGGCTGCCACACAGCTGAGGTCTGTAGCACAGGCATGTGCAGAAGGAGGGGACCGCGGCTGCCGAGTTGGCTGACTGGCGCCGCTGCCTCTCCACGTCCTCCTGGATCAGCGGGATGAGGTTCATCTGGCTCGTCCTGTCCTCCACGGGGAGAAAAATGGCATTGCTGCTCTGGCTGTCCTCTTTCGGCTTGAGGTGGATGTTGTTCCGGGCTCTACGCAGCGAGGCACGTTCTTCGGCGTCCCGCCGCTCGTCCTCCGAGTTCATTGTCAGGAACCGCAGCACCACCAGGTTGAGGAAGGCGCCAATGACGGTCAGGCCCACCAGGATGTACATGAAGCTGAAAGCCACGTACGGGGGCTTCTTCTGCAAAGCCTCGTTCTTCTGCAGAGCCACAAAGTCTCCAAAGCCAATAGTGGTCAAGGTTATGAAGCAGTAGTAATAGGCATGAAAGAAAGTCCAGCCCTCAAAATAAGAGAAGGCTGCTGCACCAATGCACAGGGTCCCCATGCAGGACAGAAAGCCGACTAGGACCATGTTCTCCATGGAGACGTTGGTTGTCCTCATGCCCAGACACTTCTTGATCTTCTTGAGCAGTAGCCGCACAACAGTGTTCATGCGCTCCCCCAGGCTCTGGAACATGACCAGCGTCAGGGGAATGCCCAAGATGGCGTAGAACATGCAGAAAACTTTGCCAGCGTCCGTGCCCGGGGCGGCGTGCCCATAGCCTGCAAAGGAAAGAGGAAAGGCAGTCGTCAAGCCCTCAGTGGGGTTTCCAGCAAGGCTGCCCTGGGACCAAGAGGAACAGTAGGAGAATGGGGGTAAAAAGGAAAACAAATCAGTAACAGATCTGCAGGCAACGCTAATGGGGCCACGGGACGCCACATCCTTTGGGATGATGGCACACCACAGGCAGAACGTCATTTGACCTCTAAAGAGAGAAGCTCCTCCTGATAGTCCCTAAGCCTGTATGTGGTCATGGAGGCCAAGAGAAGCCCTAGAGCTGGACTGGGGTCTGCAAGCCTTCTGCCACTCACGAGCAATGTAGAGGCAATGATGCTGTGCCAGCGCTGGGTCTGTAGGGTAACCTGAACCCCCACAGCAAGGGAGGACAAAGGCTCCGCAGGATGCTGAGACCAGCAGCACCAGGTCACCCTGCAGGAAAGTACGCACCCAGCTGGTCCTGGCCACAACTGCCCTTGCAGGGACATCACCACCTCTCCCTGGCACCTGCTCCTGCCCCTCCTGCCCTGAGCCCTCCAGTGTCATGTGTCATGTGCATCTTTGACTCTCAGCTATATGATCCAGGAAAGATGCGTTGCTAGAACATGTCCAGAGGAGAGCAACAAAGCTGGTGAGGGGTCTGGAGCCCAAGGCTGATGGGGAGCGGCTGAGGGACCAGGGGGTGTTCAGCCTGGAGAAGAGAAGGCTGAGGGGAGCCCTTATCGCTCCCTACAACTGCCTGACAGGAGGGGGGAGCTGGGTGGGGGGGTGGGGGTGTGTGTGTTGGCCTCTACTCCCAGGTAACAGGCGACAGGATGAGGGGAAACGGCCTCAAATTGTGCCAAGGGAGGTTTAGATTGGTTATTAGGAAAATTTTTTTCACCAAAAGGGTTGTCAAGCACTGGAAGGGGCTGCCCAGGGAAGGGGTTGAGTCCCCATCCCTGGGGGTATTTAAAAGCCGGGCAGACGAGGTGCTTAGGGACAGGGTTTAGTGGTGGGATGGCAGGGTTAGGGTAACAGTTGGGCTTGGTGATCTTAAAGGGCTTTTCCAACCTAAGTGATTCTATGATTTGCCGTGTGGTCTGTTGGATGGGAGCTCTAAAGCCCCTGCGCTATAGGGTCAGTCACCCCAGGAGCAGCTAAGTCTGGGAGCGCTTTTGCAGAGCAACTTCAGATTTAGTCCAGTGCCACTAAGACTCAGACCTAAAGCACTGCTGGATCGTTGGAGAGGAGCGGTTATGCTGTTTTAAATGCAGGGAAGTACTTTTGCCACAGCAACCCTGTCAGCCCTCGTCCCAGGGACAAGGAGCTCAAGGAGGACAAGGTTCTCCTTGAACGCCTTTTGCGATTTAATTTCCCCACCTTGCTCCAAGCTTGAGAGCTGTGACTCAAGGACACACACAATTATACTGTGAGTCGTAATGAGGTATTTGCCGCAATCTTCCGGCCTTCAGTGATTCTGCACCCTCCTCACTTAATTACAGAAGCTTAACAGAAACCGGTGGCCTCTGACCCAAGCGGATGAGTAACTAACTCGGCGCAGGGGAGTCACGCAGCGCGGGGAGTGACGGCGTCCAAAGGCATCCAAGCCTTTTCTGAGTTTCTATGAGAAACTACCAGGGCTGGAAACTTCCTTTCTGAAGGCGCCTGCTGAACAGCGCCGGCTCCTTTCCGCGCTGCTGCGAGGCCTTTTGCAAACAGCTATTTATGTTTTCACTCTTTCCAGGTAACCACGTGACCTCTTCATGAAGATATGAGAGGAACCCCCCCTTTTTTTTATTTCCCAGTCTTGTTCAAAGCTGTGACTTGGCTTCACCTCTGTCTCTGCTGCCAGTGGATGTCCGGGGCTCTTAGGGAAGCGTTAGCAGGCAGCGATGGGAAGATGGGATGATAACCACGTTGTTCCAGGCTCCCGAGCACACCTCCTGCTCCAGGAAACTCCTGCAATAGGACGGGACTGGGAGGCTGAGGACAGCGTTATCCTCGACCGTGCTGTGCTCCAAACCACAAGCAGGCAGGAAGGGACCGGTTTCCAATGGCTCTGTCTGTTCGTAAACCCACGCAGTCAAAAATAATAAACTTAATGCCTGCATGCCACATTTCACAGAATGCAGAGCAGACATCAGGCTGCAACGGCAAAAAAACCCCACAACCAGTTGGACCCAAGCTTAGTAACCAAGTGCAATTATCAGGTCCTAGGCTACAAGATAATACAATGACAGCAATGAGGAGGTAAAAATAATGATCCAGAAGAGCGGTAAGTGGAAAAACAGTTGTTGTACCCTGAGAGACTGCTGAAAGAGCATTTGACTGATGCTTTCAAAATAACAAAGGGAATTAGAAAGAGTAAACACAGCTACATTAACATTAAAACTGGGATTTGGAGCGCAGCCCCATATAAAGAGATCTGTTGTGCCAGCATTTTAGAAATATGGCACCTGGGCTGAAATTATTTATTGCACGGGGTGTGTGATAAGCGTGGCAATTGTTTGTCACAGCCAACAGAAAAATAATGTAAATGAAGCAATAACCTGTCATGAAGATGATGGAGATTTTCACTGAAGCCATTCATCCTCCCCTCCTGCTGGGGCCTGATGCTAACCGTGCCCTGAACCCATCGCTATTTGCCGGCCACGTGCGCTGCCAGCTGCGCCAGCCCCCAGCACATCTTGGGGGGGCATACAGAGACCCCCGGGGCAGGGCCAGTGGGTACCTGCCCCTCTGCCACCTCTCATCCCTGGTAACGCAGCACAGTTGATCCCCCAGTCCTTGTCCTGAGGGATGATGCTTCCAGCCACCAGACATATTTCACCCATCCCAAGCCCCTCAGGAAGGCTGAGCCCCATCCTACAGATGAGCAGGTGGCTGCTGGCCGTGGAAGGGCAGAATTCGGCCTCAGGGTTCCTGCCTCTGACACGGTTCTGCTGATTGAAATTCCAGCATGAGCAATGGCATGAGCACAGGATCCCACACCTCTACCCTCATGGGATGCTCAGGGTGCACAGATTAATAAAAGTGGATTAATTAAACAATGCTAAACTCCCACGTGGCCAATCTCACCTAGAATGAAGGCAATCCTCATTCAGTTTAGTTGCTTTTTCCCGCAAAATTGAAGGTGGCAAGCCAAGGCTGGGCTGTGGTATGGGTAGGTGTGTCTGCATAGGGGCTTAATGCAATTCCTTCCCCTCCAACGTAATTGACACTTATCTCTCTGCAGGTTCCTGTGCAGGCAGAGCGAGGTTCAGTGTCTGGTGGCTGTCTTGGCTCCCTGAAGCAGGTCTCGTACAGCCAAACATCCCGAGTTTTGAGCTGGCAAAGAAGCCAACAGTTCTTGCCCGGCTCTTCAGCCTGGCTTGCTGGCTACGCCTCGGCACAGATGACGGACGTGGCTCCCACCTCTGCCCTCCCGCACCCCTGCCAACTCCTGCAGCTGCCTGCCCCAGAAGGTGCCTGCAGAAGCTCCGTGCGCTGCCGCCTCCCCGGGGCAGCGTGCACGCCACGTTCCGTGGCCCCAGCCACAGCAGCACCCCCGGCATCCCCCGGGAGCGGGGGCCCCAGCCTGCCCGCGGGTTGCCTCTGCCACTACTGGGCACTGGGGTCCCACAGGGACAGCTCGGGGGGTCCCAGCCTCTCCCATGAAGGCAACCCCCCCTGGGGGCCCAGAGGTGGTGGAAGTGTGGGAGGCTGTGGAGGTGCAGAGGGGTGGGGATGGAGGGGGGCGGGGATGGAGGGAGTTGGGGATTGAGGGGTGCGGGGATTGAGGGGTGCAGGGATGGAGGGCCGCGGGGATGGAGGGATTTGGGGATGAGGGGCGCGGGATGCGCGCCGGCACTCACCGATGGTGGTGATGACCGTGATGGCGAAGTAGAAGGAGCCGGCGAACTTCCACTGCCGCCCGGCGCGGTGCGGCTCGGCCTGCAGCACCAGCCGCTCCAGCTCCCGGTAGTCGTCGGCGGAGAAGCGGTACTTCCTCCGCAGCTCCCCGCGCTTCTGCTCCAGCAGCCGCTTGCGGCCGCTCTCCGCCTCCGACTCCAGCGCATCGAAGACGGCGGCGCCCACCAGCAGGTAGGAGAAGATGCAGAGGATGAGCGCGGCCGTGCGCAGGTTCTGCCGCTTCATGGCGAGGGGCGGCCGCGGCGCCTCAGCCCGGGCTCCGCATGGCTCCGCGCCCGCCGCCCCCCGCGGGCCCCGCCGCGCACCCCCGCGCCCGCCCGCCCCGGTCCCGCGCCCGCCCCCTGCGTGCTCCTGCCTGCGCGCCCGCGCGCCGCCCCCTGCGCGCCCCCGCCTGCGCGCCCCTGCGCCGCCCCCTGCGCCCCGGGGCACCGCGCACGGCACCGCGCACCGGGCACCGGCTCCCCGGGCACCGGCTCCCCGCCCCTGAGCACCGAGCACCGCCTCCGGCGGGCACCGGGCACCGGCTGCTCCGGGCACCGGCTCCTGCGGGCACCGGCTGCTCCGGGCACCAGCTGCTCTGGTCCTTGGCTCCTGCGGGCACCGGCTGCTCTGGTCATCGGCTGCTCCGGGCACCGGTACCGGTTCCCATTGGCACCGAGACTGGCTCCTTCATGCCCCGAGCCCACCGTGCCTGGCACCGCCGGGCCGGAGCTGGCAGCCCCACGCTGTGGGTGAGCCCTAGTGAGGCCGCCCTTCATCCCGCGCCAGAGGTATTAGGAGCCATCCGTTTGCCCAGAGCTGCGCCCGGCTGCCTGTGCCCGGGCTGGAGGGTTCCTTGTGCCAGCGCCCACGCTGCCAGCCCTGCCTGAGAGCCGGCACCTTTGGGGCTGCCAGTGCTCCCACAGCCCGGCGGTGCCATCCCTGCCTGGGCAGCCCTCGCTCCACGGCCTGCTCCGTCCGGCTCTGCCACTTCACACCCCTGGCAGCGAGGAAGGTGCCGTGCTCTCTGTGGGATCTCTGCTTTTTCCAGCCGCTCACCAGAGCAGATGGTCTGGCCTGCTGTGTCCGGTGCTGTTTTAAGAGAGCAGAAAGGAACAAAATAACCAGGTTAGGTGTTTCTGCTGATTTCTCTGACATGTTCCTCAGATGCTGCAGGCGTGGGAGGCCGCCGGGCCCCAGCCCTGTGCTGGCGTGGGGAGCAGCAAGCAGAGCCTCCCCGTGCTGATGCGCTGCAGACAGCCCAGGTGGGCTCAGAGGTGCGGGGAAATGAGCTGTGGAAGGAGAGAGAGCCCGCAAAGTGAAGACCCTGCTTCCCATTACCGGTTTTCTGAGCTTTTATGTAACCCCTATGTTTCACTTTTAAAAACGGAAAGACACTTCTCTGGGCTGTGTGTTGCAGGAGATAGTATCTCCTTCGAGAAATAAACTCTCCTTCTTTTGACTGGGTATAAAACAAACAAGGAAAACAAACCAACGAGCAGGCTTACATCCCTCCTCACTCCATGTCGCCCGCCTCTCTCTGGAGAGGCCAAGATGCTCTGGGCTTTAATTGCAGCAAAGGAGGTTTGAGTTGGACATAAGAAAATTTTCTAACCGTGAAGACAGTGAAACACCGGAACAGATTGCCTGGGGAGATTGTGGGAGCCCCATCGCTGGGCGAGTTTAAAAATAAGATGAGCAGATGTCTGCCAGAAGTGCTCAGGGTAGAGCTAGTGCCCTCCCAGAGCAGGGGATGACTCCTTGCCCCCCTGGAGCCCCTTCCAGCCCCGTCCTCTGCATTTTCATGGCCAGCACGAGGGACACGGTGCCCTTTCCCGCTGTAATTGTGAACTCTTTCTCACCCTGGACACTTGCCACTTCCCTCCTCCCTGCCAAGCCTCCATGCCAGCACCATTAGGGAAAGCTGTTATTGAAGAAAGGCTCCAGCATCCATCTCCAGCAGCACAAGCTGTCGGTGGATTGCTGTTTGACATCGCAGAGCTTGCAGCCTTCGCAATCACACGACAGAGCCTCTGCTGGAGGAATGTGTCTGGTTTATGTTCTCCGTGGTGTCATCTGCAGCCCTGCTAATGGGGCCTGGGATGCCATCAGACCTCCAGACCCAGAGGAACATGGGGGCTACCTGCTAGAGAAGATACACTTCACCTTCTGCCATCCAGCTGCTGGCGATTTTTGCCACTGGTGAGCAATGAAATCCCACCTTGAAGACGGGACACAGTGCTGCTAACTGGGCTCCTGTTGGTTCTGTTAGAGAAGAAGCAGATCTCACAATGATCACATCACTGGGTGCCTGTCACACATCTTTTAGGAGGGGTTCTGGGGCCTCTAGTGCCTTGGCAGGTCAAATTCTGGTGTCCCCAGGTAATATTTGGAGCATGAAGCTGATGTTGTAGCATGTTGTCCAAAGCTAGCTGCTCTGTGCAGATGCTGGGCCAGGATGCCAGTGCAGGTTCGAGCATGCAAAACCCTGGGAGATGCTCTCCAGCCATGGGAGAAGATCGGCACAAACTTCTTGCACATTTTCCTTTAGCAGCAGCATCAATCATAGATGGTCATGGGCTGCCTGAATCCTCCCCATTTTGTTTCCAAACGTCTGTCTGCAATGGCAGCCAGCAGTGCTTGGGCAAGGTGGTAGAGTGTGGCCTTCTCAAAGCACTACCTACATAGGAAAGGGGCCTGTGGCTGGGAGCTCACCCTCCCTGCGGCTGGGGCCTCACCCTCCCTGTGGCTGGGGCAGGGAGGGCCATCTCCACCCCCACAGTATGATCAGCTCCCAGCGCTTCCTCTGCATGGTTTCTGCTAGCCCTGGCCTCTTTGGGTCTTCTGACCTCAGAAGAGTTCTTCACCTGGCAGCGTCTTGTGCAATGGATTTTCCCTTGGCACAGCCTTTCCCCGCTACTCTGGGAGTTACAGAGATTCAGGCAAATCCTTTTTCTGGAAAAGGGAATGCCATTGATGGAGCGGGGTTGGAAGAGGGTCTCATTCAGCAACAGGCACAATGAAATGGCTGCTGATCTCTCCCGTGGGGACTTGGGACATCACTGGTTTCTCCTTTTGGGGTTTGCTTTGACCTCACGCAGAGGCCACAGGCCCCAGTGGAATAAAAGCTGCTCAGCAGGAACAAGGGCAGCAGGATCCCCCTCCTAACAGGACCCGCCCTCCCAGTACCAAATCCAGCACTGATGGAACCGGGACCGTGCAGCAGTAACACAGACAGCCCTGAGCTCTGAAGGGGATTGTAGGCTTCATAATTCAGATGGTGCTGAAATCAGCCTGCTCTGCCATCCTACTGCTCGTGCATTGCTTTTGCAGCAAGCACGGGGGCACGAGCGAGACCGAGCTGTGTCGGATCGCTGTTGTGGGGGGCAGTCCCTCCCGAGGCACGCCGGGAAGCCCCCTCGGTTCAGCCTTTGTCTTTGCCCCGACTTCACTGTGCTTGAGAAAGGTCAGGCGGGAGCCGCAGGATCAGGCCAGGCGAGATAATGTACTTTATCATTGATTTCCAGTGAGAAGTTGCATTATGAGATTAAATGTCTCATTTTTATTGCATGGAGAGGCAGAGAGAAAGCGAAAACTCTGAAAATAAAATAGAAGTCGAAATGATGTGTTTCTGTTGTGAGGTGCTTGTGACCGGGAACGAATGTACCTTGTTTGTTCAGTCCTTTGGAGGTGAACTTTGAGAAGCTGCTTCCTTCTGAGGCTGGTAAACAAAGTCAAACCTCATCTGTGCTTAAACCGGTGACTAATTAGTGTGTCAAATTGGCCCACATCTACTAATTCCAGGCTGGTGGGGAATTTATTAAAAAGCTTTTCTAGTTTTAATGGATTGAAATAAGCAAAGCTGCTTTACCGTCTCAGATGGAAGATGATATATAGGGACCAGCAGTGTGGGTCTGTCTGAGTTGGTCCCGCAGCCTGGCGGACGTGGGGAGCGGTGGGAGCATCCCGCCGGCGTTGCTCAAGCTGCTTTGGGCATCAGCGCTGCCTCTGTCTGCCCTGGCCTGGACTGACGGCTCCTGGTCCCCAAGCAGAGGGGTCAAGGTTATGAGGACAGGCGGTACTGGCTGCTGCTGCACCTCCGGCTGCGCCACTCACCTACCCGCGGGCAGCAGCCAGGGCCGAGGATGGGGTCTGGCAGGCGTCACCCCCCAGGGTTTCAGCCGCAAGGTGCTCCAGCACTCTGGCGCCTTGAGGACCATCCTGGTGTGCTCTGCTTTTTTTGGTTATTTTTAAAGACCAAATAGATATTTTCTTTTACCTTAGTAAAAGCATCAGCGATTCTGGCTTTAATGCCATTTAATACTGAGATTATAGCCGCCTCGCAATGCCACAGGATATTTTTAAAGCAACGCATTAGTTCATTTCTAAAAAGGATTAGGTACCGAGATGTGAGTAAGAACCAGCCACAGCTGCCCAGAGGAGGGTGGGACTCCAGGCGCTGCCCCAGGCCAGGCAGCAGCGTGAGCCAGGCACAGGATGTGATCCATCCTCTCCTCTCCGCGGGAGGAGCACAGCAATGCCCTCTTCTGCGGACACAGAGTCCCTGACCCGATCCGGGCTGGATGCAGCAATGTTTGTTTCTGCCCAATGAGTCCATAGATCTTCCCGTAAAATACCCTCCTGCCTGCCAGAGCTAACTTGTCTCTGTCCTAAGGCCACGCTCCGGGTTATTGGAGGCACAGGAACATGGCGGCTTTCTCTCGGCTCTGGGATTTCCCCGCTGCCTCCTTCCCTGACCCTTTGTAGCTCGGACAGCTGCAGGTGCTTTGCTCTGCGTTGTAATCCGGAAGCTGAGCGGGGGAATTAATGAAGCACTGGATATAAACTGGTTGCAAATGCAGAGTGCCTCTGTGTGGCCACCATGGATGTGGCTCGCAGGTTTCAAACCCCAGGGCATGTGGGCACAGCTTCATGTACGACTGTCTTCCACCCCCTTGCCTGGCACCAGCCATGCTAAACCTCAGCTGTGCCTCCTCCTGATACCCCACAGCTCATTAGTGAGCTTTCCCCAATTACCCTTCCTACCCCAAACAGGTCCTGCCAGGGGCCGCAAAGCCCCATCCTCCCCACCCCTGCTCCCCCGGCAGCCTGATCTTCCAGGGGTTGTACACGAAGCAGACCTGGGCTGGAAATGCTGACAGCGCTCTTGACAGTTTATGGTCACAAACTCTATTTTCAGCCTAATAAGTTTTTTATACGCTTGGAAAGCTGTCAGTTGAACATCAGCCAGCCACAAAGTACCTGCCATAAAGTACCTGGACCGCAACCAAATGGGAAAGGTGCTGCTCTGCTTCAGCAAGTTCTTGATCTCAGCTGCTTTAGTTGGTTCATTTATTTGGTTCAAGGATCTTGGCTTTAATAATAAAATAATAAGATAAAATAATAATGCCCCTGCTAAATAATTTGTGGAAATATTTACTGAGAGCCTGTTAAATCAGAGCTGGCAACCAGTTCGGATTGGGGCTCGGGGGTGGGAGGCTCCACGGTGCTGCTGCCAGTGCTGGGGTGGGCTGGTCCCTGTGAGGAACCACTGGACCCCAGTGAGGAAGGAGCGAGGCTTTGGGAACCTGTCTGGAGAAGGGTCCTGCTCCCCAGGAAGGTCAATCTGGAGATGGACTGCCATGGCCGTGACCATAGAAACATGGCCACGTCAAACCCTTGGCCAAATGGAGAGCAGGGCCTGATCCTGAGTGCATCTCTGCTCCCACTGCAGCAGCGTTGCGATGCGATGAATGACTTCCCTGCACCACAGCCCACGGGGTTGCCAGGAAGGTCGAGTGGGGAGCAAAGGACCTGGGAATGAATTGCAGATATGCAAGGCTCTTTCGGAGGGTATCCTGGTGACAACTTCGCCCCTGTCCTGCAAGGCAGCCCCTGCCATGGCGTCACTGCACCACGGGGATGGGAAAGGTCCTGGACTGCTGTAGGGTTCCTGTGGGACACCCCATGGCGAGTGAGGGGCTCTGGCATGCCGTGTGGCACATCATAACCCACACGGCACCCAGTGAGCACCGCAGCCCATGCCGGGAGCCCTGCAGGTGGCTTCAGTGCCACAGGTGTCTGCCCGCATGGCTGGTTCATTAACTGGGTCCCACGGCACCCTCCTTCCCACGGGCAGCCGCAGGGCAGCGGGTCCCACTGCAGGGCACCCCAGGCTGGCTTGGGGCAGGAGGAAGCTGCTGCCAGCTCCCGGTTCCCGGCTCCCGGCCTCGGCAGTGCGTGTGCATGCCTGCCTGGGTGTGCTCGAGGGAGGAACGGTGGTGGCTCCCATCCCACCGGTGAGCTGGGCTCTGCTCTCGGTGAGATTTGGCCATGCTGGCAGCCAGAGTGGTGACCTGGTGGTGTGGGAGCTGCGGCAGCCCTGTGTGCCGCCCCGGGGCTTCGCTTCCCAGGCAGACGGTTTACTGCAAATGGCTCATTTTGATGCTAAAAACAACCTGGTAGGAAGCAAATTGGCCCCAGCTCTTTAGCTGGGGGAAAGTGCATTTATTAGTAAAACTCAAGATGTCCTTTCATGTTCTGCCTCTGAAGCTGAGGGAACCGGCGCTCAGATGCTGACCGAGCGTCCAAGCCAGGCACCAACTTCGATGCAGTGTTTGATTCCACCAAGATGCATTTTTCTTGCCCCGCTAGCAGTGCTCCACAGGCTGGTCCCAGCTGCCAGCCTCCGCTGCCCAGAAGTGGCTCCGGCTTTGGGGTCACAAGCGATTTCCCAGCCAAGGGAGCTGTGAATTGCCCTGTGAAAATGCTCCCAGCTGTACCATGCCGGAGACCACAGCAGGTTCCCAGGGGGGAATGAATACAACAAAATGAAAATATTTGTTTTCTCTTGCGGTGAAAGCACCGTGTTGGGGCCACATTTCTTCCTCTACCTCAAAATTGCACATTTTACTGTCTTGTTTGTATGCAGAGATTTCCCAGCTGCTTCTCTCCAGACTTTTCTCTGGAAGGATTAATTGGGGAGATGAGACACATCCTCTCTGAATTGCAAATGCAAAGATGTTCCCATATGCACCTGGCCCAGCTGCTTGAGCCCTGCTCCAGCCCTGGTCCTTTCCCTCCAGCCGCGCTCAGGGGCTGTGCGGTGTCCCTGGGGCAGAGCAAACGGCAGCACAGGAATCACAGCTGTTCCGGGCATCAGGACGCCAGATCTGCCATGAATCAGTTATAGGGAATCAAATTAGCACTAGGCTTTTCTGGAGGCAGGCAAACCACCAGAGCCAAATGGGAAAATAAAACGAAGGCTTCTCTGGGTTCTGAAATATTCAGCTAACTTTTAGGTCCCTTGTTTGTCTCTTGGGGGGGAAGCTGAGGCGCTGAGCAGCGACAGGAGATGATGCTCATCTGGGTATCTCCCCAGGGCATCTCCACACAGCGCCAAGCCTCAGGGCATGGCCATTTCTGTCTGGGTTTCTGGCTTGGGAACCGCATGCGAATGGTCCCCTTCATGGAGGAAGAGTGAGAGCTGTGAGCTGACCCCCAGCCTGGGATTTGCTGATACAACTGCAAGTCCATCACTCATCCCTGTGCTGTGCCTTTGGGAGAGGATGCTGCTCTGTACTCCCAGGCTGAGTCTGCTGCTTGGGTTCATCCATGAACCAGCTTCTGCTCCTCACCCAGGTGGCACTGGAAAGGAAAATAAACCCTCCTCTTGCCTTCTGTGCTTCTGGGTTTGCTCCCACTGGGGCTAAGCAGAGCTACGGGCAGTAAATGAATGGAGACCTGGCAAGGAGCGGGAAGAGGCACTGACCCACCCAGAGGCTGGTTCCTCCACCACCACTATGGCCACAGAATCCAGCCATGGAGAGCTGGCTCATGCTTTTTCCTACAGACAGGTGGGTTAAAACACGGACTTCTCCCTAATATTTCAGCTCACAGGGCCCCTCTCCTTCACTGCACACCTTGTGCCCTTGGTGTCTCTGTCCTGCAGCTGGCCCTGGGGCCAACCCGCCAGTGCTCCCTCCCCCACCGCCCAGCTCAGGGCAGCGGGACCGTGGCTGTGGGATGGGCCTGTTGATTCTGCTTTGCAGACAGAAAGATGCTTTCCCCCAGCAGCCCTGGGGAGGCTGCAGCATCTCCTGCTGGGTAGTGTAGACCCGCTGGGGTCTTGGACAGCCCCAGGCACCGAGATGAGCTGCACCCCAAGGGCTCTCTGCATCCCTGGCTCCTCTGGGCTCTCAGCACAGCACCGTGTCCCCATCCCAGCATTGCACACTCTTGTATGGGGGGATTTTTGCCTCCACAACCAAATAACGCTTCATTCAGTGAGGGTGCCTGGCTGTTGGCATCACAACCAACAAAACTACCCTTGAGCTCTCCTCCGTGCCAGTGCCTTCCCATTGCCATGGGACCTTCTCACCCTAAACGGCCTGCACCAGAGGCACAGCGGTGCTGCAGGGTGGATTGGGCTGGTAAGAGCTGACTGGGAGCTGTGGTGTGTGGTTCTCCTTCATCTTTGCTGAGCGGCACCTCCGCATCAGAGCAATGGCAGCCAGGATGGAGTTAATCCGTCTCCTGTCCTTGGACATCCTCTGCACAGCATGGAAGCAGCCTCTTCCAGGAGGAGCTGTGGTACTACTGACAAGCCTGGGAGCTTCCTGATGCTCCTTAGGATAAACTTTTTGCCCACGAGCCCAAACAAGCAGAAGAATTTCACACCGGCTGGGCCGCACCCCGGCACAAAGGGCTCTTCAGGGAGCCTGATCCAACCTGAGCATCTCCTGGTTGGGGCAGAGTGGAGGTGTTGGGCAAAATACAAACTATAGCCTCCTCCAGGGTGCTGAGAAGGCAGCACAGGTCATGGTGCACAGAGCAGCTCCCCGGGTTTCTCGCTGCCCTGCTCTCTGGGCTGATCCCCGCCTTGAGCAGCGAGCGGCACGGATGGCAAGGGGCGCAGAGGGCTTGCTGCTGGGCGGTATTTAGAGGGATGGTCTGCAAGATGGCACATCTCTCTTAAGCCCCCCAAGTCCTCCAGGACAAATCCCTGCCTGCAGGGTGCAGCCGCAGTCGCTCTGTAGTGCACATACAAATGCGTGATGCAGCTGCAAGCTGCCACCGAGCTGCAAGCGCCTGCCTCAGCTCTCGCTCTCCACAGGTCCCACGCTACATGGCACCACCTATTTATAACCGCATGCACTGCAGGAATAATATTAGACTGATGGCCTCACACAGTCATGCTAAATGTTATTCTATTTATGTGATTTGCTCTTCTTCACAAGCTGTTGGTCTCCCAGATGCCAAAACACTGCATAGTATAGACAAAGAGTCACTTTTTTTCTCTTTTATTAAAATCTTCACCAATGGTGCCCAGTCCCAGGTGTATTTACCATTTTTCCCCAGGTCACCTGGAGTAATTGCATCTACTCTTCCCTGCTCTGATCGATATCCTTGGTAAACAAGTTAACCTGTCAAGTCTGTTGTCCCTGTAGCCAAAGGTACTTTAGCAATGAAATTGTTTTGCTGAAGAAATAAATGCCACTCGCTGAATCTGAGGATGCTGTGACCTTTCTTTAGTGACCTGAGTGACTCATCCCTTTCTGCGTGCGCACTGCAGCCTCCCACCACACCGTAAAAGATGCACCACAGAGTCCCGCTGCCTGGCGTACCAGGGAGCCCAGACCTGCGGGAGCCTCCTGCTCAGGCTGCTGCTCCTCTGGCTCTGCACGTGGGCTGTGGAAATCTCTGACCCAAAGGCGTAAGCCCATGTTTTCAGCACAGGGCAGCCAACCCACACGTGTTCAGCAAATACGGCTTTCCTGGCCACACCAGCCCTGCTGAAGTGAGGCGAGCAGCTCGGCCAGAGCCAGATTTCAGCCAGAGGCCATGCATCACGCACCGTGAACTCCGTATTCACCCGTGTGGGCAAATGCTCCTACTCCCGTGGGCTAACGCCTCGTAGCTCTGCAGCCTGTGGCTGTTAAACAAGGCCCAGCAATCACTTGGCTGGACTCAAGGGGTCTCTGCGGCTCCTGCGGCACTCGGCACCGCTTGCAGACGGGAGCCTCGTGCCCCCTCGCTTTGCTGGGTGCCTCTGGAAACACAACGTGTTTGGGCTCTTTTTAGAAACCTGTGCAAGGTGAAATAAAGAATTAAACAGAGTTGAGTCCTATGCATTTAGCTGCTGCTGATAGTGATGGTTTCTTCTTGTAGAGTGTTTTGCGTGCCAAGAAAAACAGTTTTGCATTTGAGGGAAAGAAAGTGGTTGCACATCTCTGCATCTGTACGTGTGCCTGTTAATTCTGCCTGAACGGCTTCCCGGGGCTGTCAGCTCAGAAGTTCTCTTTAATGTAACAAATCTTGACTGTGTTTGCAACAAATCCTCAACTAAGAGGGTTTATTTAATGAAGCAAGAAATGCTGCCAAATTTCCAGGCTTGATCCCAATCCCATTAATATCAGCAGGAGAGTTCCCACCATGTTTGGTTTGTTGATTGGGTCTAATCCGGGTAAGGGAGTTAAAAATCTGCATTCAGGTCAGATTTGCACCACTTCGCTGTGCTAGAGAGTCCGTGGGAAAAGCAGACGGTACAGGTGGGATTCCTCTCGCCTGTTTTGAGGCATCTTCACGTCCAGCAACAGATAGCCAAGGGAGGGAAAGAGGAACATTCAGATCACCTTAAGCCAGAAGCCCGAAAGAGGTGAAATTCATTTATTTCTTCCTGCGGAGCCATCTCAGCCCATGAGGATGTGCAGCTCCTGTAAAGGAACCGGAGAGCACTGGAAGGTCTGTGCAGCAGAGGGGAAAGGACCTCGCTCAAAGCAGTCCCCGGGCGGGTGGGCGCCCACCCAGGTGCTGCCACAGGGCTTCTGCTCAGGTCTCCTCCCTCCGCTCGTGCCAGCCAGGAACCAAGGCTGATGCCTGGTTCAGGCTGCAACCACAAGCAGTAAATGCTTGTGCATGGCCTGCCAATGCTGGCAGAGCTGCTGGGAGAAGGGGAAGGGGGAATATGGCAGCTCCCACCTTCCCTGTCCCCTCATCCACTGCCAAAACACGCACTGCGTCCTCTCCTCCTCGTGCCATGAGTGGGGACCGGTACAGAGCAAGAGCTGCTCATGCTGGTTGCTCCAGGCACAATCCCACCCCTCTGCTCCCAGGGGATAAAAAGCACTGGGGAAGTTTTGAGGGGCTGCCCTCGGAAAGGGAAGGAGCCTCCCTTGACAGTGAGGGCTGAAGGAAGGAGGGCTGCTTTGCTGCTCCACCACCAGCTGCCATGCAGGCTCATGTGCCAGCAGTTTTCTCTTAATTACACATACAGCTACTAACGGGAAGGAGCTCATTCCTTCAATTCACAGGGGGAAGCAGCATTGCCTGAGAATCAAGGGGACTACAAAGCATGAGATACCAAAAAAACCCCCCGTATCTCAGGGGCATCAGCCCAGCACGCAGATCCTTAATGGCTTTTGCTGATTTGACAGATGCAGGACACAGAAAAATGAGCAGATTTATGGCTGCAACTGTCCCTGGGGCTCAGAGATGCTTCTCTGGATACAGATCTTTAAATCATCATTAACAATGACATGAGGGGGCACTGGAGAAGACAGAGCTGGGCGCAGAGATGCAGGGGGTGAGAGCAGGGTTTGCTGGGTCTCCCTGCACAGCGCTCCCCCCCCCCCCCCGGGGACGCGGTGATGCTTTATTTCAATCAATCATGCACAAAGTGGGTGTAGCGCCAGGGTGCTGCAGCTCCTACGGGCTGTGGGGAGCCGAGGCCGGTTCTGCGGGGAGCTGTAGCATCTTGGATGGGATCCATGTGGGAAGATGGAAGAGCTGGACAGCTGTCAGAGGTGTGGGTGTTTTTTCAGAAAAGGAGGAGAAGAGTTCAGAGCTCTGGGGAAGCCCAGATCCAGAGATTGTGTACAAAGAGCAGAGGGCAGATCTGATCCTAATGTCCCAAGAATCTCCCCTACTGCAGAAACAGAAGAACATCTCATTCAGGAATTTAAGCTTTGTCTTTGGGTTTTTTCTGGATGAGGTGGGAGCTGAAAGTTTCAGGGCTCTGCAGGACCCCTGCCTGGTGCTGAGCGGACTCCGGGCCGTACCTCAGTGCGTGCCTGGCCTGGCACTGCTCTCTGCCGGTTGCCTGCAGTCTCGTCACACATGCAGGCAGCAGTCCTGGCAGCT
>BOSO01003739.1:0-54765 GCA_018403395.1 Gorsachius goisagi
CCGGTCAACTGGAACCTCTTATGTCTCAGTTTGTGCCCATTGCCCCTTGTCCTGGCGCTGGACACCACTGCAAAGAGTCTGGCTCCGTCCTTGTGACACCCACCCTTAAGATATTTGTAGGTGTTGATGAGGTCCCCTCTCAGCCTTCTCTTCTCCAGGCTGAACAAGCCCAGCTCTCTCAGCCCCCTGGGAGCATGGGTCACCTCTGTCCGCAGCCCGGGCACTGGCGTTCAGGCAAGCGGCCGCCCGGCTACCGCTGGCCCAGCGAGCCCTCGTTGGGCGTGGAAATGCTCGGCAGCACTGGCACCACATCTGCTCCTCCCAGCAGTGGCAGAAGCTCCAGCTAATAAGCGATCAAACCTCTTCCCGCACCTTTTATCCCCACGAACAAGTGTGCGGAAGGTGAAGAAGCCCTAGAAAGCCAGAGAGCTTCTGACTTGCTTTGAATTTCCCTAAGTCAGTGATCTGCCCCTTTTGCATCTTTTGCCTGTAATCATTTATTCTCATTGAAGCAATGGATTTACTCATTAACTGGCTGTCCCCCTGCTGAGCTTTGCTGTCCTACAGCAGATTTATTTCTTCCTAGCCCATACATCAGAACTCTTTACTAAAGCCTCTCACATTTAGCTGCTGCTAAGCACGTGCCTACCTTTTCTCTCCAAACACGCAAGAATCCCAGAATCCCAGCATGGCAGGGGTTGGAAGGGACCCCCAGAGATCACCCAGTCCCACCCCCCTGCTCAAGCAGGCTCACCCAGAGCAGGGAGCACAGGATATCGCCCAGGCGGGGGTTGAATATCTCCAGAGAAGGAGACTCCACAGCCCGCCTGGGCCAGGGCTGAACATCGAAAGAACTATCTCAACCCTTCTAGGCAATAAAAAAGGGTGCTTCCCCTCCGAGCAGGAATGGCTTTTTATCCAGTCATATTTTATAAAATAAATACTCAAGTCCCTGAGGCCAACCAGACCCCCCACAAAAAACCCACAGAAGTTAGCATTTGAAAGATCACGTACCGAAACACAGTTTGCCCCCCTTTCCCTCGCAGCACCCCCCAACTTGTTCTTGTATGTCTCTGTGTCAAGTCCTCACTCCTAAAAATGACATTTTTCCAAATTATTCATGCAGGGTTACAGGGTTCTGAATCGAGAAGTTCCCATACGCTTGTATCACAAGATTTTGATGGCCAAGTTCTAGAAACAACGACACATCCCCTTTCACCGTCTGAAGAGTCCATTGCAACTCATCGCACACATGTCCAGAAACCCTTCAGGGTGCCCCATACCTCTTAGGGAGAAACCAGAGGTGCCTGGTTGGCGCTTGCCTTCCTCTAGGATGCCCGGGACAAGGCAGAGGCTTGGAGGCAGCAATGCCTCGGCTTCCCCGAGCCCGCAGAAGGCGAGAGCCAGCCCCTGCCTGGCCCAGGACACGCACCCCGGAGCCCTGCACAGACCTGAGAGACCTGAAGGAGAGGACAGAGCTGTAAAGCTGGAGCTGTTCAAACATCTCCACGGGGCTGGGGAGGGAGGTGAGCACCGAGACTTGGGGGACAGGAAAGGGACTGAGTTTTGCACCGACTCATTTCCAAATTTTTCTTCTCGAAACCCAAGAGTGTCATTGAGAAAGATCAAAGAAAATGCTCTCCTGGAAACCACAGATTCAGAACCACCAGCCAGCGCAAATCCTGCTCAGTGTCATAACGAACGCAATGGCAACCCAACGTCTTATGATGCTGTTTTCTAACCAGCGCCTGTTCCCTTCCTAAGCGGCTTGGCTTAGGTGAGCAGCTGCTAGAGCTTTTTCCACAACGGATTTTTTCTTTAAACACCACTTCTGAGAAGGATTTGGCTTGCTCACTAATTTCACACACAGCGCAGCATCCTCCCGTGTGAGTTGTCCCTCCCCAGCCAGCACCATACACGCCAAAAAAATCCTCGGGGAACCAAATCTGTGGCGCTTGGCGCAAGGCAGGACAGAGAGGTGCCATCACTTGTGGCTTGGTGAGCCTGCACAGTGGCAAACTGAAGGTATGGCTAGCCAAGTTTTAGAAACGGCCACCAACGGGGCAGCAGCGAGAGCCTGGTACGCAGCAGGGTCAGCTGGGCTGACGCCAAGGAGAGAGGCACGGAGGAGTACGGGGTCCGGGGAGCACCCCGTTAAATCTGTGACTGCAAGCGGCAAGTGCCACACAGCTACACGTCCAGGGGATGCTGGCACACGGGGCTGCAACCGCTCCAACACCAGCTTGTGCTTAAGCCCCTGCAAGTGGGGTCCCTGCTGAATTCCGAATCCTGTGTTTGCCCAACAGCCACCCAAGTGTCACTTACTGGAGCCAGGCGTGCCCAAGGTGGGCGGAGGTAACCGGAGGCATCACAGCAGAGCAAAACGGGGTCAGGACAGAAAGGGATGGCTGGAATTCCTCGGGATGAGGCTTCAGTCACTTACAGATAAGGACTTCGCCCACACTAGGCTTTCACCGTGCGTTAGGAGATACCCCACACTCGGCTGAGACGGCCTTTGCTCTCCCCTAGGCTGCTGGGAGAAGTGTGAAATAACCCCTTAGAGACAAGGCTTAAATATTTGTCTTTTAGCCCAAACTTGAACGAGCACATCCTCAGGGAAGAGCTAAGTGGCCCCTCCTGCCCCCACAATGGGACAGCCTTGGGCACCCCACAAAGGGAGGCAAACGCTGGCCCCCACGGCCAGCCCAGCCCGGGGGGGGGTGGGGAGGGGGGGGGGAGGCTGAGGGCACAGAGCATGGGGAGGAGCGGGTGCCCTGGCCAGGGGGACCACAACCCTCCCCAATCACTTTAATCCTCTTGCGAACACCAGCAGAAGCCCAGCGCAGCGGTGGCTGTAAAGATGCCCTTAAAACTTCCTAATGCTTCAGAGATAGGACAGTAACTATATTCAGGATTTCAGGTCCTCAGGCTATTTACCTTGAGGGGTCCATTGGTTTTGACTGTTAAATCACAGAATCCCAGGATGGCAGGGGTTGGAAGGGACCTCCAGAGCTCACCCAGTGCCACCCCCCTGCCCAAGCAGGCTCACTCAGAGCAGGGGGCACAGGACAGCGTCCAGGCGGGGGTTGAATATCTCCAGAGAAGGAGACTCCACAGCCCCCCTGGGCAGCCTGGGCTCAGTCACCCTCCAAGTAGAGAAGTTCTTCCTCAGAAGCATTTGAATTGAATATGAGGAAGCTTCTGGGAATGGTTTTTTGTGAGTCGGATGTTCTGGGAAAATATCTGCATCATAATTAGCCGCTGGCAGGATTAGCGGCAGCTCGTATCAGGGTCTTGCTCCCAGTAAAAATGCGGTATTACATGAAGGCTGGGGTAAGGAAAAAAGGTGGCTCAAAGGAGAAAAATGGAAAAGGAACATCGGCCTCTGGGCTCACAGAGGCACAAGGCACACGAACAGGAAGGCACCGACGGCCCCCGCTGTGAGGTTACACGCGCTTGGGCCGTGCCGTCCAACATGCAGAAGTGAAGAAGCCAAACTGCCTGCGAGCAGCTTCATGTGGGTAGGTGAGCAATGAGCAGATGCCCCAGAAGGACTTGGCATTATAGAGGGATTTCACTGGGAGTCACTCAAATCCAAGCAGCTAAATACATCCAGCCACCTCCGTGATGATGGCTTTGAGCACAAAAAAAAAAACCCTCTACCCACATAATTCACGGGGCTGTTTTTCAAAGGCCCTTGGGTCCATTGCCTTAATTCCCCTCCCTTGAACGAACAGGAGTTTGCGACTAACTTCAGCAAAATGAAAACGATACCAGCAAAAACTCTACTAATCCCAAAACATACAGAAAAATGTGCTTTTCTGTAAAGAAAAAAATCAGGAAGTTCCTGCTTGCTAATACTAACTGGTATGCTTGCATCCTAAATCTGAAATTGCAAAGAAAAAGCATGACTTGAGGGATGTGATCTGACAGCAGTTATTCGAGGCAGCAAGAAGCAGCAGTCGGTTCTCACACAGGGAGGGTATTTTTTTTTGGTAACTCCTGGGAAAGAACTGACTCAGGTTTTTAATGCCAGCTAGACCTCAAGAGGCTAATGGGGGAAAAAAAAAAAAAAATCTTGGAGTGCCCCACCTACCATGGCAAATTTTAGACAAGGAGCACATCTCTGGCCTGGGAGGACATGGCTGGTCCTCATGCCAGGATGAAGGGCTCGCAGTGAGCTCCAGCATGGCACTGCTCTGCAAATAAACCTTTGAAGTCCACTTCACTCTGCATCCGTCTGGGTCGTTCTCCACCGCTCCTGTCCACATGGACAACCTCACCCCGGTGCTGCCTCTGCTCGGGGAACAATCTTAGGTGGTTCAAGAACACCAACTGGTTGATGTGCAAAGGAAGACTCAAACAGCAGACAATGCGCACGTTTGTACGTGTGAGAGGACGGCACAGCATGTTGCCACAACCTCTCCCCACATGGCTAAAAAACCCCCATCTAGCCATTACTTCTTGCTGTGCAGAGGGGAGAAGGTCCAACTTTAGAGAAAAACCTGTCCTCGTCTTCCTCTCCAGTGACCGCACATCTCTGCAGAGCAAGCACTAGCACAGCTGGGAGGAGAGCCCACCTCCTGCCAAACCGTCCCAGCAGCCATAGATACAGCCTGGGCATCCACTCCTGGGACGGAGAAAAAAAGGGCTTTTGACTTAAAGCTGGAATACTTTTAGTGACAATGGCCCTGCCTGGTACCAACTGTTTATCAACATGCAGTCTAACGGGGTAGAAACCACGACCCTGAGCACAAGGAAGAGGAACAATCCCATTAAAAGACCACGTTCATCCCTCTACCAGCCAAGGACAACATTGCCACGAGAGGATTTCACCGAGAGTTTGCCAGTCAGAGCTCAGCGCTGCTCGTGATCGCTCCCATCTCCTCCGAGCATAACTTAGCAGCTCTCGGTTCATTTGGTTAAATGCTCACCCAGCTGCGTGCGTGCTGAGAAGCAGAGAATAAAGCGGCCGCAAGTCATGGATTGCTTGCTTTTAAAACATATAGAAGGAATCTGTGACTTTGACAGCGATCATGGCAAAAGCAAGCCATCGAAACGTGGGACATTTCAGACCCAGAGGTATGGTCACAGCTGTGAGAAAGCACGATCCAGGGCAGCAGAGCCCAAATCCTGGGGCGTACGTGGGTCCCATGCTGCAGCCTGCTCTCTGCAAACCATCCTGGGTGGAGGCTGGGGAGAGCAGAGGGGCTCCGCACCGCTCCCCCCATTCCCACTCTCGCAAGCCCCCACCAGTTCAGGCGGGCACAGTCCAGCTCACGAGATGCAAAGTGTTTGTGTCCTTATAAATCAAAGTCAAGGCAAAGCCTCAATGGATTTTTGCGAGCGGAGCTGCCTCCCCTGCGCCGAAGCTCCCACACAAGCAAGCAGGAATTCCAGCGTGCTCGGGGCCAAAATTCCTCAACTTCCTCCAAATAGCAAACAGCTCCTCGCTAAGAAATCTGCTCTGACCTTTCATACTGCTTCGTTTCTTCTGCTCCACAATTAAAAAGCAGCAGCAGTGCAGCACGGCCATCAATTTTTGTACGATTCCTGTATGGAAGCAGCGTGGGCCACTGATGATCAGCTTGGGAGCGCTGAAAGTAAATGGCCGTGTTGATGTCCAAGCTCAGGGAGCACTGACTGCGGTTAAATTACACCCCAATAAAGATGGGGTGCCTACCAGTGTGAAATCCCCAAAGGAATTTCAAGCCAAGAAAAGGAATTGGCACAGTCAGAAAGGACTGATTCTCAGTTTGGGTCCAAAGTGAGTGGGAAGGTCGATAGCCCACGCTCGCCCTCAAGCTCCTATGAGATGTAATGCTCAGCAATTTTCAAAACCATCCTTCAAGAAAGGCTTTTGGTTTCATGAAAGGGTCTCAAGTCCCCTGGAACCAGCACGACCCTGCAGCCAGTTCCTGTAGCTCATCCTATCTCCCCATCATCACTCCGCCTTCGGCACCTCCCGAACTCAGGCAGTTAGAGGAAAAAAAACCATGCAACGCAGATGCCCAGGAGCCCTCTCTCCACTGGGTTAACAAATCCCTAATGAGGTAACGCCAACTTCCCAACAAGCTGGGGTGGGAGGGTGGAAAATCAAGACAGAACGCAAAGCGATGAATTTCTACTCTTCGTAGAAGCGTCAGACATCACCAGATGGATTGGTGGAACAAGAATGCAGGGGAGGAAAAGCTGAGGAGGGTACACAAGAGACCTTGTGATTTAAGCCAGGTATAAGAGCAAAATCCTTTAAATGGAGTAAGATTAAAAAAATAAAAACTCGGTGAATATACCTGATGGCACAGCTCTGAACATAACGGATGTGTATTGAACAAGTGACCTGAGTTAAACCAGAAGCTGTTTCAGGTACATCACAGGCCAAGCTGGCTGTGCAGAGTGGTTGCTGAGAAAAGCAAGCATCCCAACAGGCAAGAAGTTCAGATTTCCTTGAACTTTCCAGTCTGCCAGTTCACCCACGTTCTCTGAAGTGCATTATCTCTGCTTGCAGGGTTTACTCCAGCCTTTTATTGTCACCTTATCTCCAGCCTCTTCCTGTCCCAGCTTCAAAAATAACATTTAGCATCACAGAACAATATGAATGAGCTAAAAAAAAAAAAAAAAAAAAGCCATGGTTTAACCCTGGTGGGCAACTGAGTCCCACAGAGCTGCTGGCTCGCTCCCCCATGGTGGGATGGGGGAAAGAATCACAAAAGTAAAAGTGAGAAAAGTTGTGGGTTGAGATAAAGACAGGTCAATAGGGAAAGCAAAAGCTGCGTGTGCAAGGAAAGCAAAACAAGGAATTCATTCCCTGCTTCCCATGGGCAGGCGGGTGCTCAGCCATCCCCAGGACAGCAGGGCTCCATCTCACCTAACGGTGACTTGGGAAGACAAACGCCATCGCTTCCCCCCCCCTTCCTCCTTCTTCCCCCAGCTTTACGTGCTGGGCATGACGTCGTACAGTGTGGGATACCCCTGGGGTCAGTTGGGGTCAGCTGTCCCAGCCGTGTCCCCTCCCAGCTTCTTGTGCCCCTGGCAGAGCTGGGGAAGCTAAAAAGTCCTTGACCAGTGTGAGCCCTGCTCAGCAACAGCCAAACATCAGTGCGGTATCAACGTTCTTCTCATACTAAATCCAAACCACAGTGCTGTGTCAGCTACTAGGAAGAAAATCAACTCTACCCCAGGCGAAACCAGGACAGTACATACATCAGTCCAAAGTCTTTGGCAACCTGGCTATCCAGCACACTCGCAGAGGCGGGATGGGGTTTTGCAGGCAGAGAGGAGGAGAAGCAATCTCCCCTGGCTGATGGGGACAGGGTAACTACAAAATTCCCCCAGTGCCTTGAGCGCAGCTTAGTAAAGCGCTGGTCAAACCAGACCAACCTATCTGCAGCCCACCGTTAATCTCGGGCGAGGCAGCATCCACTGGGTTCGTGGGAGGAGGCAAACCCAACTCAGCTACCTTTGTGCCAGGACCATAAAACGTGGTCTGCGCTTGGGTGTGCTGGACTAATGAAACAGCCTATCTGCAATACACACTGCAACCCTTTCAGGACAACAACGGTGTAGCGGTTGATTCCCGCAGTTGTATTTGTGAGAGTGCACTGAAAAATGTTTCCAAGGAGCTGGAGAAAACAACCTTCTCTGTCTGGCCGAGGAGATCATGTCCCAGAGAAGACCTTTGCTACGGACGACATGCATTCATGAATGCTGGGAGAAATCTCCATGCCTGTCAGACCAGTAAGACCAATCCCAGGCGGCAGGGAGCCCTTTCCCAAGATAGTACAGCAGGATGCATGCATCTGCAGGGGCACAGACACATGGCAGCAGTCAGGCACCAATGAGATGCCTCAAAAGGCACCTGAGATGCCTTGAAAGGCACTTAAGATGCCCCACTCAGCAACGTGCAGGACAGTGAGCCCTGCAGCTCTTCTCCTCCGTCAGATATTTAAAAAAAAACCCAAAGTAAAGACCCAAACTCCTTGGTCCCAGCACCTCCCACGTAGGCCAGGGCTCATAAGTCACAACCAGAGCCCAGCTTGCCGCTATGGGATTTTTGCACAAGCCTGTATCTACCCAGGAAGAGCATGGTTATGACACCAGAGGCTCCATTCGAGACAAACGTAATCTCCCGAGATAAGGCTTGTCTGTGGTGAAAGGAAATTGGCTGCTCTGTTTCAAACCAGACCTCCGTCCTAAGTACCTTTTGTGCATACGCTTGCATGTCGTCCGCTAAGCTGCTCGGCCCCTGGGTCAGCGCTGGGGCTCGTGCAATAGCAGAGCCCAAGAATAAATCACTGCGGCGGGCTCCCTGCCAGCACGGTCGGCAGTAGCAAGGGCTGCGGTCTCTTGTGAAACAGCCCTCCCTGGGACCAACTTCACTGGACCCTTTAGAGTTGCCTCACATCTCCAAGAGAGGCCACCATCCCCCATCACTATTTGCTCACTGCAGAAGCAAACTCAGGAGCCCTACCCATCAAAGCCTGATGCTAACGAAGACCAGTAACCAATTAGCAATCCCCCAACTGCCTCATCAGGGGTTTCCAAAACCTAGATGTGCTGCAGGGTGTTCACCTACTCTGGCTGCACTGCAAGTCTCTTGCAAAGCAGCTTCGAGGTCATTCGGGCTATTCAATTTTTGTGTTATTTTTAGAGCTCCAAATTATGCAGGGATATCCGGGAAGACTTCACAGATCTAGTCCAATTCCCACAGAGTCAAGACCAAATTGCTCACAAACTCATCTTATCCTCAAGGGTTTTTTTCTTAATGCTTGGCTTATGCCCTCCTGCTTTTATTGGTATTTTAATTCTTTAAAAAACCCCAACTTATTAAACTTTATTTTAAAGGGAAAAATATACCACAGTCTTTGTGGAAAACAGATATTTTAAAACCTTTCCCACGTTAGGAATGAAGGTTTAGAATGACTGAAGAGTCCATTCACATCCTGCCTCTCTGATTAGCTTTGGGCTACTAGTGCAGAAAACAGGGGAGAGACAAAAAGGATGGAGATATCTTTAAGGGTTCATAGGCAGGAGAGAGCACGACGGGCGATTTAAGCTGGCAGTTACTCTTTTCAGAGATGGCAGTTACAACACAAATGTTTGGTAACTGGCCCCAGGCCACCAGCAGTGTTTGTGGCCATCCCCACGTGGGGATCCGCGCCTCCTTCCCCCCCACGCGACACACGGGCTGCGCGAGAGCCGTCCGTCCCAGCTGGAGACCTGGGACCATATCAGAGACCTTGGCAAAGCCTCAGCTCCACGGCTCAAGCACCCTCCCGCCTGCTGGGCTGCTCCTTCCATTCCCAAGAAATGCTTCAGTTCCATTTCCCAGCTCTGCTCTGCTCTTCCAACCATCTCATCTCACAGTTGGGCCTTATGCCCGCTCATACTACTTTGAATTTCAAGCAGTCCATAGCAAAATTGTATTTTTTTTTCTCCTCTCGCACCAAATTATCATTTACAGCATCAGATGCTGCTGTCCTGCTCCACGGGCTTACTCATGGGTGCGCCCCAATTACACCGCCACTTTCAGCTGAGCTGAGTCTGATAACGAGTTGCTGTTAATTACCGATGACAGTCCTCTCTCTCCATCTCATGCTGCCTTTCGGGGAAGATCCCTTCAGACCCAGCCCCTGCCGCGGCAGTCACCTCAGTGGGAGCCCCAGCCAGATGCAGCGCCTGCAGGCAACAAGCCCTGCAGATGCCCAAATTCATCTCCTCTAACTCCAGGCAACATCTTGACCAAAGACGGAAACTCTGTGCCAAACTTCGGGAACTTAATGACCTAAAGTTAGCTGGGATATGCGCAAGGCACTGTCCTGCAACCCTCCTGTTTGGGGAAGTGCCCTGGCCACGATCACCAAAAGTGTGCAAACTGGAGCATCCTTGCTATGGGCAAAGCCAACGCTGGCAGAGAAGGGAATACTGCACAAAGCTGGAATTCACCCCTCCTCTTCTTAAACCAAGACAGCCCCATCACCGGCTCATTGGGCTGGCTCCAGAACTCAACTGCTCAGGGGTCAATGGGAAAAAAGGAGTTGTAGCCTGGATAGATGCGTTTGCTGAAAGTGGTAGCGCTGGAACGTCAATGCAAAGGGGCTGCTACCAACTTCTGCTTTGGTTGGGGGTTTTGTTGGTTTTTTTTTTTGTTTGGTTGTCTTCTTTTTAATTAATGCAAAGCTGCCTGAAGGCAGAACCAGACCCTTGGTTACTGATCTATACCCAAATGAAGTGACTGCGCAGGGGATGGGGACAGCTGATGTATTAAGGCACGACCAGAGGGACTCCCCAGCCCGTTCACCACGCTGGCGTTCGCTCCTCGCTGCCGCCGGCTTGGCCTGCTGCGCGCTGCTGTGCGGAAAACAAATGATACTAACTCACTTGTCTACAGCATATTAGGTTTTGAAATATTTATTGCCACCCCAATCGGAAGAAGGAAACATTTCTCTCTGGGACATAATGAAGAACACATTTCCAGTACTTCACAGCTGGAAGCTGGAAAGGTGGCCAAAGAAAATCCCTATTTTTATTTTTTTTTTTTCCTTTAAAGTAAGCATCTGGAAAACTCGTTTGCTAGGGAAGAGGAACCCTCCCAAACCAACCTGGGGAAAGAGTCAATTAAACTCAGTCACAATTTATGGGCAGGAGCTGCTAAGATCCTATCATGAGTGCAATATCAACAACGTGTTTTCTGTCTGCCCCTGGCAGCCCAGCTCCAGTAGGATGAAAAGAGCCTGATTTTATTTAATGAAATGCAGCAACTCCCCCAGGCAGAGATTTTCAGTATGGTTTCGATCAGCCACTAAAATACCAGGGAATTCTTTAGTCTCCACCCCACATCTCTTCAGCTGATAGACTCTGGGTGATGCCAATGTGCTCCTGCCCCCCTGGGACAGCAAGCGAGCCCCCCCTCCATCCCCTCAGCTTCAAGCTGTCCCCAGGACCAGCTCCTCTAACCCAGGTCAGCACGAATGCAGCAGCGGGAACGAAAACCAGCACGCATGCAAAATAGGGCTTTGCCCGGCCAGAGGCTCACAGCAACCCTTCCAAACGACCACGGCACCCTCATCCTTCCCATCCGCTGTCACGCCATTGCTCTCCACACCTCGAGCACACCCCAAAGTCTGGAGCCACCCCCTGATTAAACATCACGGGGCAGCGGTGTCGAGCCGTGGTGGGAGGGAGCGGGGCTACATGTTATTTGCCAACACAGATCCGTACCCTTCATCACATCCGAATCACAAGAACTTTGGCTGCCCCAAACCTTCCTCCGCTCCAGGCACCTCCACCGGGGTGGCTGTGACAGGTCCTGCTGGACTGGCACGCCCCGGGGGCAGAGCTTCTTGCCCCCACACCTCTAGGGAAGCCCCGCCGCCGGACGCACCGATTGCTTTTCCCAGGAGCAGCCGACGAGAACAGAAACGCTCCGCTTTGGATGGGCTGTCTGGGAAAATGTTTCTCCTCTAAATTTCATGGCAGGTTTGAATTCTTTTGGAGGGAGGACTAACGGGGGGAGGGTGTTTTTAAATACACGCTGTGTTACTGTAATTAATAACAGGAAATTAATGGCTCGCTATGTGGTGAGGCAGAAGGCAGTCCCTCTGGGGCAGGCTGCTGTCCCCACCACGGCCGTATCCTGCTGTCACTGCGGGCACAGACTTCTGAAAGCCCCTCAACGGGCCGGCAACAGACACAAGGGAAGAGGGAAGGCACAACCCAGAGCCAAAGCCTCCCCATGCACTCCATCCGACACACTCTGGCAGGGCAACTGAAGCCTAAAGCCTTTGATGGGTCTCTTTTACCTACCCCAGACACCAAAGGCGCTTCCAAAATGAACCACACCACCTCTCCTGCTGCGGGGACAGGCAAAGGGACTCCCCCTCCCATGCTGGGTCCCCGGCTGCCAGGTACCAGCCACCGGGAGGAAAGCTGCTTCTGGCAAACGCAAGCCATTTCTTTTTGGGAAACAAATGCTGTTTTCCAGCGTTCAGTTCTCCCTCTCAGCAGGCTGTCGGGCTTTGCCAGAACAAACAGGACATCAAATAAACAATGCATTAAGACGAAGCACGCTGTGGACACGTGCGGTCACTCTGGTCTGCGGCTCCCGCGGCTCAGACATCTGCAGCTGCTTTGCTCTGCTCGCCGGAGAGCCCCGCGTTTCTCCGACCTGCCCCAGGAGGAATTTCGCCGCAGAGAGACAAGCCCAGCTCAAACACGACCGCTTCGCTTGGCTGAGGACAGACACTTTCAGCATACCTCCAGCTAGCCTGGTCGGAAGGGTATCAGCACAGAAAGAAGAGGCCAACTGCAAACAGCATAAGTGCTTGGGGCCAGGAGCGGTGCTAATCCACCTGCTTGCATCTTGCGTGCGGAGTTTCTGGCCGACACGGCACTCAGGGACCCCAGCAGCCAGGGATCAGAGGGAGAGGCGCAGCCAGAATCACTCCTAGAATCAATCCTAGAATGTTTTGGGTGGGAAGGGACCCCTAGAGGTTCACCCAGCCCAACCCCCCTGCAGGAGCAGGGACACCTTTAACCAGATCAGGTTGCTCACAGCCCCATCCAACCTGGCCTGGAATGTTCCCCAGGGATGGGGCCTCCACCACCTCTCTGGGCAACCTTCTCAAGCCCAGCGCTGGGATTCTGACCTAGTTTCAAATCCGGGCAGTTTCTATTCGCGGGAGCTGCACGGCGGCGCTGCCGGCCGGGCACCTGTCAGCCCCCTCTCCCTTTCGGCAACCCGACCCAGGGCGGCTACGCCACGGATGCGCTCGCATCCTGTCCCAGCCCCGGGGATGCCGAGGCACGCAGGGAGGGAACAGCGGCGAGACCCGGTGCGGTGGGGTGACGCGAGATGGAGAGGCTGAGACACGACAAAAACAAATCCCAAAGCCTTTCCAACACCGGCACCAAAGGCGGCGTCCCAGGCTGCGCGGCAGCCATCTCGTGTTTCCTCCTTCCCGGCGGTGTAGGTATGAGGCAACTGATCAGTCCCACACCAGCGCAGAAATCCAAGCCCCTGGCCCTGTCCAGAAAATAGCATCACCGGGGGGATTTACTACCCTTCAGCACAAGAAAAAAAAAAAAAAAAAGACAGCAATTCAAGCACTGGTCACGGATACAGCGCAAGCACGGGGAGACACCGGCACGTGTCCTCACTGGAGGGGCATGGGACCACCAGGGCAGGCACATGTGGCTCACCCCCACTCGGCACCAGGGTTTGCTCTGCCACTGGGGCTGGGATGGTGAACGGGGCAGGACGCAAGCGCGGGTGTCGTGGTTTAACCCGGCTGGCAACTCAGCACCACGCAGCTGCTCGCTTGCTCCCCCCTCCCCGCTCAGTGGGATGGGGGAGAGAATTGGAGAAAAGAAAAAAAAAAAAAAAAAAAAAAAGACCCGTGGGTTGAGATAGAGACTAGAGACAGTTTAATAGGAGAGAAGAATAACAATAGTAATAATAATAATGGTAAGAGAATATACAGTGATGCACAATGCAATTGCTCACCGCCTGCTGACTGATGCCCAGCCCGTCCCGAGCAGCGATCGCTCCCCCCAAGCCGCAATCACTCTGCCCACGATCGCCTGACTAACCCCCCCCGAGCCTGATGTTCTATGGTCTGGAATAGCTCTTTGGTCAATTTGGGTCAGCTGTCCTGGCTGTGCTCCCCCCCAGCTTGTTATGCCCCTGGCCGAGCAGGAGAAGCTCAAAAAGTCCTTGAGTAGTCTGAGCACTACTTGGCACCAACTAAAAACATCAGTGTGTTATCAACATTCTTCTAGTACTAAATCCAAAACACAGCACTACGCTAGCTACTATGAAGAAAAGTAACTCTGTCCCAGCTGAAACCAGGACAGCAGGCGGGGAGACGCACACTGTCCTGCGCTGCCGCTGATCACCGCCTGCGCCGCTCCTCTGAGCCACGGAGCGAGCCCGAAGGACACAAGGCTGTTGTTTTGGAAATGGCAGTAGCATTGTTGTAGCATGTTATGCAACTATGAGTTAACAAGAAGCTTTTAATGACCCGGTGTGAATATCCCAAAACACTTTCAGAGCGGCTGCTAAGAGCAGCCATTTAACTTCCATCCCTTGCTCAACGCTTGCAGTTGTTCTAGAGGCAGGGACCTTGCGAGCACAATTTAGCATTGGATACAGCACTGTGTGTAACAGGGATATAAAGGACTGTGGCACGATAACATGGTAAACTGAACAGTCTGACCCCATCCCATAAGCAGGCTGCCAGCTTGGAGAGTTCAAATGGCAAGCCCATGGTGAAGTTCCACCCCCACACCAGTTTGCATCACACAGACCAGGTTGGATGGGGCTCTGAGCAACCGGATTGAGTTAGCGGTGTCCCTGCTCACTGCAGGGGGGTTGGGCTAGATGGCCTCTAAAGGTCCCTTCCAACCGAAAGCATTCTATGATTCTATAAGCACTGTGGGGTCAGTAAGTGGCTGCAGGAGAATCCCTTGGTGGGACGGACGCACAATAACCCGAGTGGGTTTGGCTCACAAGCTGGTAGATGGCTGTACTTTGCAGTCTGAGGGAGGCCACTGTACCGTACGGCTCTGCTCCCTCCCAGGGAGATTTATAAATGTTCTCCAGGAGAAACATTTGTAAACAGTGTCTTTCAACTTGTCCGAGACCAGATTCTTCATCTCCTGTTTTCAAAGAGAGTCATCATCTTCAAAGGAGGGGAGGCAGAGCCGTTCATGCAAACAGAGCAGCTACAAGCAATCCACACTGTCTGGCACCCGTCTCCAAAGCTGCGGCGGTGGGTGTTTATACGAGCTGGGGTGTCTACCAGGCGCAGCCAGAGCCTCCCCCGCAATGCCCCCCAGCACCGTTCCCAGGTGCAGGGCACATCGCCCTGACAGCCTCCAGAAAAATCAGATCTGCCTGGGGAAACGTGATCGCCTCCATGCCTCTGCCGCTAGGGACAGGGGTCACATTCTGCTCAGATCACAGCAAAGCAGACCGGCATCTCAGCCTCACGGTTCATGAAATCAATATATGGCCCGCGGTAGTAATTTCACCTCCTCTGCTCTTTGAAGAGTTCCCTCTCTTCCCCCTCTGCTGGCCATGAAACTGGAGTCTGGGTAGTCCTTTCCAAGACTGTAAATTGGCTTGTTGAAAGCCTTAGCAGAAGAAAGGTCAGATGCCTTTACAAACTGAGCAAACCCAATCGTGCTACACAACGATTTGCATATTATTCAAAGGATATGCACGTCCACGCAGCTGCTTGCGCCACAGCAGGCATCATACCTCATCCAGACGCACCTATGTTGCGCAGGTTTCCCCCAAAACTGCATGTGAAGATGCAACTCTTAGCACCGTGCCTCAAACCTTCATCTCTGGCTACAGGATGGGGCGAAGGTGGTGCAAGTTGTGGAGTTGCTGCCCTTGACTGTGGATGGCAACCCCCCCCCAGAAACCAAACCTGCTGGGAAGCAGAGCTCAGACTCTGCGCTCTCCAACTCAAAGGGTCAACAACCAAGCAAGATGCCCTTGCAAGGAGCAGCCCCAAAACCCCATGGTCTTTCCTGCAGGTTCAACCACAAGAGGGCAACAGCATACACACAGGTAGGGACACACACCTGCACATGTACACACACACGAGATTGAGCCAGAGCCTGCCAAGCGGGGACCGCACACTGCAAAACTGCTGCTGAACGCTCGCTGTAAGCATGGGAAGGAAAACACAGAGGGAACCGCAATATTTCTCATCAGCTACAGTAATTTCATGAGCTGGGCAGGACACCAGCCACACTCTCCTTGCGGGCAGCGTTCCACACAACCAAAAGGCAGGGCAGAGAGTGGGGGGCTGCCCAGCCCTGCCTGCCCAGCACAGTCCTGCCCCAGCACCTGCAGCACACCAGGCTGCAAAAGCGCATACCGGTCCCACAGGTGCTTACTGGTCCCAGTATGCCTGGGATTAATGAAAGCACTTCCCAGGACTTCACAGTATCCTTATGCTCGATGGTTGGAAAGAAGGACAAGGCAGAGACAAGACCATATAGACACTTGGCTGCGACCTTCAAAGCCAGTTTTTAGCTCCTTTCCACACCCTACAACCACATGAGAAACTGCAACTTTGCACTGCACCAACACACTGCAAATCCTACTGCCTCAGACCCTAAAAAAAATAAAAATAAAAATAATTGCTTTGGAGAAACCCCAGCTGCCCAGCAATTCAGAAAAACCCAACTGCCCTCTAGGTGCTCCTCCTGCTCTCGGTCTTGCCCTTCGCTGTAAGCCATCCAGCATCACTGCAGGGCAATCGGGCATTTACAGGGTGCTCAGCCCCTCCTGCTTCCCTGCTCCCACCGCCCAGCCCTGGGAAGGAACAGAGATAAGGGGAGTGCTACAGAAAACACCAGGGCTTAAGAAAGCTGTGATTTAGTGGAGATAAAAGGTCTGGGTGTGTAAGCACACACCACTGAAAGAGAGACCACTGCTGAAAAAAGGGAGGGCACGTGCGATGGCATGCATGCAGGGTGGGGGCACAGCACAGGTACACCATTTACCTGGGAGGTTAAAACCAAGTTTTTAAGCAGTAGCTGCATCGTTATTCTCACAGTGCCTCAGTCTGATGGAATACATCCGACTGGCCTTCCATGGAAGTGGCTTATGGATGTCAGGGCAGCCCAGCGTGGTGCAGAGAGGGGTCCCACAGCTCAGACGAGTGCCCCATGGCCTGGGGTAACCACTTGAGCATTTCAAGCAGAAAACAGCAAAGAGGGAAGCAAAGCCCGTGGGTCTTGCCTGCAGCAGCCATCTGCCCTCCCTGGTAGCAGACCTGTTTCTCTGCTGGGCAGGCTACACTGGCCTTCAGCCTGGTTTGGGTGAGCAGCACCTGCTGGAAAAGGCTGGATTTCCAGCAGCATTTGACAGTGCAGGAGGTCCAGATCTGCCCTTTGCTTACATTAAAGGTGACACACAACCAAACTGCGATTTCTTTTTGTGCGGTCCGATCACCTCCAGGGAACAGCTTCCAGTGCTTGTGCTCATGGTGTGAATTTAAGCTGCACTCTTGGCTCATGAACATGGTAGAGATTGGGCACTGTACTGGGGGAAAGAGAGCACTGGTGTAAAACGGAGGGCATAGAGCAGCAGCATCCTCTGGCTCATCTTAACAGCATTATGAACCCAGACCCACCAAAAGCTCCCACCCTGCTGTGCTAACAGGCACCCCTCTGCAAAGACCCACTACCAAAACGGTTTGAGATAACTTGGCTCAATTGGTGGAAGAAAGCTAAAGACAAAGCGGTGAGGGACTAAAATAAGGAAAGAACTGGATAGAAAAACCTCACGTCTCCAAACGACATGGCACTTGCTGTACTGAGAGGCGATCCCACCTTGGTACCGAGCTCAGGGAATTGGAAGGAGCGTGCTAGAAACTGAACTGCAACCTCTGGGGCTCTTCGGAGCCCAAACCAGCTCCAGCCTCCTACCCAGTAAATCTGAACCAAGCATTTCAGCTGCCAGCCCCAGGGATAACATAAACTGGGCATAGTATTTTGGTGTAGCCCTTACTCTAAGCACACAATTTCCCAGGCTCCTTCATAAGGCATATTAATTTTTCTCACTGTTAAGAGGAAAGCAAACAGCTTAGGCATTTCTGTTCCTATCTTATCAGCACAGCTTAGCAGCCTTTCTAAGCTCTTTCAAGACTTTGGCCTTCTGAAACCTGGGAAAGGGGGTGGAAAAACCCTCTATTCATACTTACCCAAGCATAGCACATTTTCAAGAGGACATTCCTGCCATCCAGAGCAAACAAATGTTCCCAACTGTACATTCTATGTGTTAAGTTACAGTAATACCAATCCAGGTTGACTGTGCAAGGCAATTTAAAGATTTTATTTTTTTTTTTTTTTTTTAAGAGTTCCTGGGCCAGTTTACTACTGAAATGGAGGAGCCAGACAAAAGAACACTTGTCTCTGCTTTAGAGAGCTTGCAGGATGGGTTACACCCAGAGTTTTACAAGCACAGATATGTCAGCTAGGACCATAAGCTTGTTGGGACAGGGTGTCCAGGGCATGCTAGGAGCTGGACAAATCTGGGAGCTGCTCCATGACCAGACATTCTAGGCCCTGCAGCTCTAAAAATAATAATAAAAAAATACTATAAAGGAGGTACAGTAAGATCCTTTCAGTGCTGATAAAGCCTTGCTGATTTGCTAAGTTCATTCACGAAGTCCTTGGCCAAATCATAGACTGAAAAAAAAAAAGTCCCCTTCCATAGGATCCAAATAGGATTTCGTGCTCTAGGCTTTAGATGAGACTTGCAACAACTCCTGCTCTTTTTGTGGCCAACAGTGAATTAGAGGCTGTGATGTTCCCACAGCGTTCTGGGGGGCGGCGACATAACGATCCCACCACAAGGCAGCATGCACACCGATAAATGCCACCTGATCTACTACGACTGCTTTGGCCATACCAAGGAGTTAAAACCCAGACACTGCAGTTCACCACTTCCCTTGCCACCATCATTAGAGCTCTGAATGTGTTACAAAAAGGCCTCCTGCAATCATGGCAGGGCTTGGGTGTCACCCAGAAGAGCCTCCAGCTCTTCATATGCTGAATGGTGCAGGGGCAATCATCATCTTAACCACACAATTCTCCTAGAAAACCCAGGCCTGGCGCAAGCTCAGCTCTTAATTCACCTAAACTCACCCAAGATAGATTTTAACCTTGACAAGGCACAACTCACATGGCTGTGACACAGCGATTTCCCCATCAACGAGATGATTTCAGACCCAGCCTGTCTGTAGCCCACCCAGGTCTTCTCCTTCCTTGCGTTTATAGGATTAAAAAAAAAAAAAATAAATCCCAAAGTCATGCATTTCACTTCCAGAGTTGCAGGAAATCCAAGTCGCATGCCAGCTTGCCGGCTTCAGCTCCGAGGGTTTCCTTGGGCCGTCCTTTCAGCGACAAGGAGAACAAAGCAACCTTGGCAACTGGCCACACTACAAGCAAATATTTTCCCCATTCCCTTGAATGGAGTGGATATCCTGTTGCAAACCTGCACGCATGGGAAGGGTGAGGAAGGGAAGGAAAGGGAAGAGGATGAATTAGCTAAAAATTGGCACAAAGTGAGAGGTCTCAGCTTGCCACCAAAGCCACTGAAAAGTTTTTTCATTTTAAATGGCCAAATGCCAAAGATGAGTGACTCGCACAATTCTCCGAGGAAGCCTCAGCTCTCTGGCACCCGAGAGCAGTATACCTAAATCCTTCCACCGTTAGATTTGGAAGAGGATATGGATGCTCCAGCTCTTACACCTTTATTTCTGTCTGCTTCTGACCCCAGTTCTAGGAGGTGGCAAATGCCATTTCCTTTCTGCTCTCCATTCCCAGTCTGTCTTTCTTCCACCTTGTCCATTCCCAGGGCCAAGCAGTGGTTTTGGAAGGTCCCTTTCCTGACCATCGTCAGGTGGTCCCACGCATACAGAGATCTGGCTCCGACAGGAAAAGTCTCCCTTGCACCATATGTTGGGTCCCTGCACCAAACCCGACTGAACCCAAGCTTCCAGGCATTTCAGCAACACCGCTTCTCTCTAATTCTTCTGCGTGGTTCCTGCAAGCCTTGCCAACACCGGGTTTAAAGCTATAGTTGTTAGCAGATTTCAACAAAGCCAAACCCGACACGTGCAAGCAGGTTTATTCTTCTAAAAAAAAAAAAAAAAAAATCTGCGTTGCAGCCACACACGACATTAGGATTTGTCAGCAAGTTTCCCCACCATGACGCTGCTGTTCAGAGCCGGGTTAGCTGACCCAACAGCAGCGCATACCAGGGCCACAGCGGGATTAACATTCCCAATGCCATTGCTAACACCAGCAGAGATCCGCAGCTATAGCGTTTGCGCGGCAGTTCGTGCTGCTGCTCAGGCATACATGGCTCATGAGAACACAGGGTTTATATTCGTGATCCCCCCCCAACAGCCTCCTTGTACTTACAGTCCCGTTTACAGAGACTTGAAGCAAGCCTACTCCAAGGCAATGACCGGTAAAGAAAGAATAAAACAAAACCCCATCCTGGAGTCCAGCCAGAATGTTCGTGCCCACTAAGTTGGGGTGGATGCAGACTTTGCAAGAGCCTGGATAAGGATTAAGGAACAGCTTTAGCAAACAGCCAGGACAACAACAGCGAAGCCACGACGAAGCCAGCGATGCAGATTTCCGTTCGCAGTCATGAGTCTGTGTTTACAGTTTGCAGCTATGTGCAAATACCAGAAAGCCATTCTTTTCCCCTTCCCATCAGGGCTTAGCATCATCTGCCTTTAACTAGATCCAAGAGATGCCTACAGCAGCATGCCAACTGCTTTTTGGTCACGGGGCATGCTCTGATCCACAGCGACGGAAACTTGTAGGGACCCATAAATAGAGCTCAGCTGAGCGCGTGTGCGAGGGAGAGCTCTGTGTCAAAGCAGGCAAAGAAAGAAATGGGAAAGAGCAACCAAATGCACATGTGAAAAACTACAGCAAGCTCTCGGGGTTTGGCTGTGTGCTTGTCACTGCATGGGTTATGCAAACAATCCCTGAAAAGACTCAGGATACCAAGCAAAAGATGCAAAATTATTCTCAGGCAGAGCACACGGGCTAAAGCAGAGTTACACACGCAGGCTCTGCCAGTAAATCTGCTCCTTCAAAGATGTGGTACACAGGTACAATGGTAAAAACCCATCAGCGATACGCAAGTCTCCTAGGATAAAGGCAACTTATTGCAAGTGAAACTGTTCTAACTTCCAGATAACAGTGTACACCACGCAACACAGCCAAGCGTATCTGTGAAACAGGAGCTCAGCTGATTTAACCTGCAGCAGAGTCACAGCTCCTCAAGGTAGTTGTGGCTGGGACCAAGAGGCATGAAGCTTCCCACCGCATCCAGGAGACCTGCATCTCCCGTGTGCATTTTGTTATTCGATGGAGGGAAGGACAAGACTGTCAAACCCACCATCCTAACACTGTCTTCTGGGAGCTCTGACCGACAAGCCCCAGAAAGTCCTGGCGGAGCAGCAATTGCTGGGCCCCATTACCTGCTCATCCTCTCTGCCAGATGCCATCACCCCGAGCAGACCTGGCAGGAAGGAGCACGTCCCCATCCCTGCTGCTCCGGAGCCTTCCAGCATCGCAGCAGTGGTACCACCATGCCGGCAGGCAGCTTGCTGCACACCCTTGTTAACATCGAGTAGGCAATATCCAGTTCACCCCGGGACCATAACGAACCATCTTGGAAGAGAACTGGGAAGGGAAGCAGATGCTGAGTCTCTAAACTGCACCAACAGCCCCACCTCTGCTCTCCCTGTCCCTGGGAGGCTGCTTTTCCACAGCAACATTCACGGGGCTGGACTGGGGCATATGGAAGAGATGGGCATCATTGCTTCCCGTGCTGCACAAACAGGAGCTGGCACCATCCAGAGCCACCTCCCGTTAGCAGTGATCTCACGTTAACAAAGACTTTTTTTTTTTTTTTACAGTCATGCTTGGCAAGTCCTGCTATGGAGCCCAGAACATTCCTCCCACCTGCATCAGTCTCTGGTGACCAAGGTAGTCCCAAACAGCTGTGCCATCCTCACCTTGTGCAGAACTGTTCATGGGCCACTCTCAAGACCTCATCCTCCTCCCTGGATCCCCCAGTATGACAAATCCTTGTTCCAATTTCTCCTCTCTAACCATCCCCTCAGCACGCCTCCAGAAGCAAAAACTCAAGTTACCAGGTCTGTGTGAACAGGTCACATTTCCCTAATTAGCTGCCACTGGTCTTGAGTCCACTCATCAGCCATTTAGAAAGGCTCTTCCGTCAATCACACCAGGCATGTGCCGCTCACCTTGTGTCTTCCTACAGGTCTCCCTTTTATTTTCTATCAAATGGGAAGCAATGTACTATTTATTGCACTGGTTGGCATCACGCATAGGAGGGGAGGTCTGGAATTTGAAGAGCACTGAATCCAGAAAACAGGAAACGGCTGGGGATCAAGGCTGGGCACAGCCCGGAGGCCCATGTTTATGACTATAATAAAAGGATAAGGCAGAGATGAAAGCAGGGCTGAGCCAGACTTGGTAAAGCATCAAAAGAAAGGTGCAGGGGGCTAGAACAGGCTTGAAAGAGCAGAGAAGCTGACTAGGCAGATGATCAGAAGTGTATTTAGCATCCTCCCTGCCAGCCCCGGTGGACCTGAGCCAGGACATAGTTGTGCCGGAGCTGCAGAGGGCAAGGACGGCTCCCAGAAACCCACCCCAGGAGGCAGGAACAGCCCACTTGAGGGGCTTCTCATCGCCACCAGGATGAGCGTTGAGAACCAAACCACGGGTGCAATGCCACAGGATAAGCGTGGCTCCCAGCCCACGGCTGGGCCACAAGAAGAGCAGGACCAGCAGCACCCCCAGGCTCGCAGCCCTCCACTTGGGCAGCATGCACCCGGGGGTGCTCAGGGCACGAGTTCATGGACAGCCAAGCAGTGGTGGGGGATGCTGTCACTTGCCGGAGGAAGATGATGGAGAGAAGAGAAGGGCTGCACAGGACCAAGCCAAGAGCTGTCCTGGGGGCTTGACTCAAGAAACCCTTCTCTTCTGGCAAGTGATTTTGTACCCATTGACCTGGTGCTGTGCAGGCTCCAGCACACCGCCTGTGCACACAGAAGGATGGAGATTGGTCCAGTATTCCCATTTTGGAGATGGGACAAGCGCAGAGAATGCTAACCCGCTCACTTGGATGCCAGAACGCTCCAGGTCAGAGCTGTGAACCTCTCCGGTTCCGACGGGTGCAGAGACCTTCACCAAGCGCTCCTGCAACATCTGCCTGGAGTAGGAGCACACACAACTCTCCAGCAAACAGAGGCCTGACCTAGACAGCTCTGGTCTGTTTTAACTTGCCTGGTAGAACCACCAACAGGCCAGACAAAGCCGACCCCCAGAGCACGCTGATCCGCAGACATTCACACCTGACTCGAGGCACGCTCTTGTTTTCCAGCCCAGCCAAGCAGACACTTTCCAGGAGAACAGCAAGAAATTAGTAGGCTTGCCTTCCAGCTATTCATTACGAACTCAAGTTTGCCATACGCCAGCTTGTGGCTCGCCTGACCTCTCCCCAGCTCCTGCTCGCCCCCGAGGCTTTCTCCCAACCTTTGAAGAATCCCAGGGAGTTGAGCAGGAACCGGCAGCCTGGAGGGAAGGGGGAGCTCCGTGGCAGGAGACCTCACCATCAGCCTCCTCGTTTCTCATCATGCCAAAATTAAAAATAAGCAACAATATCTCAGGAGAAATTACAGTGGAAATCTTGCACGCAGTTTTTAGAAACAGAGCAATTATCCTTTCATCAGTCATTACCTGGAGCTGTTCTGGGGGGGGAGGCTGAGGCTTATTTTAACACCTGAATTCTCCGGAGCTGGTTCAGGTCTAGGCAGAGCAAGCAGAGCCTCTGGGAAGATTAAGCCGTTGAAGCACAAGGTCATTTGTGGAGGATGCAAAGGACAGGCAGAAACATCCTCCTTGGAGGCCACAAAAGGTGCCCCAACACTGAGTTATCTGCCCCGAGCCTCCTGCTCCACTGGGAGCCTTCTCCGTGCATGCTCAGAGGCATGAAAGGTCTTTTGGGACTCAAATGTTACAAGGGAAATACCATCTACTCATTGCAGCCCTAGAAAACTGAGCGTAAGCAGTACTGGCTCATGACATAAGTGAAGTACAATTAAAATTCACATGTCATCTGTGATTTACTTAAAGGGATATTCTGCACATATTTTCCCTTACAGCAACCACTGCCAGCAGTAGCAAAGACAAAAAGTGTCAGCCCTGGCTGTTCTGGATCCCGGAGATGGAAACTTGGCATCCGACTTGGCAAAGCTGTTTGAAAAGGAGAGGATGGGTCCACTCTTGCTGCTGGAGGAGACAGATCCTCACTTGATTAACTATCAGGCACTCCCTTCCCTCTCACCTGAGCAGCTCCCACACAGCCCCTTGGAGCCAGGAATCCAGTGGGAGCTGGCAGAAAGCACGGAAAGGTCGAGAAGGGCCAAGTGAAGGCAAAAAAATTCCCTTTATCAGCACCAAAAAAAAAAAAAAAAAAGAAAAAGGAAAAAAAGCTGCTGCTCCAGATCAGGGGAACTGCAACTTTGAAGAAAACAGAACAGCCTTCACAGGCAAAGTTATTTCAAACAATAAAGGGGAAAAATATATTGGGGGAGAAGATCCACAGGCCTGGGCTCAGCACGCTCTCACAGTCCCACCTTTTCTGCTTTTCCCCGAGCAGCATTCATTACAAATGTGTGCCCTGATTCCACTTGGCATCATGTTAAAATACAGCAGCACTGAGCAGGCTCCGTAGTTCAAGGGGAGCCATGGGCCATTGCCTGTAAATGGGCAAATAGAGATCTTGATCTACTTTTTGGAGGATTTTATGGCAATTGCAGAGGACTCCACACAGGAGAAGAGACTGCAGGCTCAGCTGTTGAAAGCAAAAAGGCTTTCTGCTCAGCCTGCTTAACGTGCTTTATTTTTAATACTGCTTTTGCTCCAAGAGCCAAAGAACAATTTGGAGAAAGAACGTCTTTGTTAAGAGATTTTACGCCCCAGCCTTACTTAAGGTGCAAAAGCTCACAATAAATGTCACTAAGCCCTCCTACCCCTTTCCCACAGGGGTGCCCCAGCACGGTGAAGACCAAGTAATCCTTACAGTAAAAGAAATTAAGAAAAGTAAAAACTCATACAAAAAAAACCCCACTTAAATCTTCACCCGTTCTTGCAATGCTGTGTAAAAAACACACATCAGGCAGATAAGGCAGGCCCTGGCACCGAGAGAAATGGAAGCTGCACATTTCCCAGCGATGCGTGCTGGGGAAAACGATGCAGAAGACAGCCCCACGGAGAGGAAGGGAAGGAACAGACTTGTTTCAAGTTTCCCCCTGTATAGCAAGAATGAACAAGGATGCCTCGGAGGGAAACGCAGGCAGCAGCTACATCGCCTGGAGGCAGTAAGAGCTCTCACAGCAATTGAAACCAAGGTGCAAAAGGAAGAAGGTGAGAGACGGGAGAAATTTAGCTGGTTTTCAGCTGAAAATTCTTCTTGGATGACCATCGCCCCTATCCCACGCTAAACCTAGGGAAAGCAGCCACTAGGACAACAGCTCCATTCGAGAACAACCATGAGCTTTCCCTTGGGATTTCATGAGTTTACTCATCAAGAAGGATTTTTTAATTAAGCAAACCAGGAAATAAACATCAGATTCATCCATGCGCTGAAGGCTTTTGCTGGGGACAGGGAGGTAAGGCTCAGCCCATTGGTTTGCAAGGCTTTTCTTCCAGCTGCCTCTCAAAGTGGGCTCCTGAAGATCTCCACCAGCAGCTCCTGTTATTATTTCAATTAAATGAAAACAAACGGGAGGCTAGAAACTGAGGCGAAAGAAGATTTCGGAGCACCTGGACACACAAGGTACGATGCTCCGGTTCAGCAGTGTTCCTTTAGCATTAGGCCAGGTGACATTTGCACCGACAGAACCCAGCCCAGAACTATCAGGGATGAGTAGGAATTTAATAGTCATTAAGAGGAAAGCAGTTTGCACAGAGGATTGACTTGTTTGTGCAAGTCAGGCATTCAGCCACGTTCGCAGAACCTGCGAGCGTCCCGCGCCACCGTGCAAAGCCAGTCCTGAGGGGCTGCGATTCCAGCGCAAGAGGGAAGGGGAGTAGGAAATCCTGGAGCCCTGGAAATCCACCACAGGATAAAAACCTCACCTCCCTTTGAGAGAAGTTTCACCCTGAAAGAAGAGCAGCCTGCTGGCCAAGGGCTGAAGCGTCCGGTGTGTACTGCGCCAAGGAACGCCTTGACTTTAGAGCTAGGAGAGCCTGGCAAGCTTAAGTTAATCAGTTCAACAGAGGCCAGAAAAAATGGTAACTTTGGCAGATCCTATTGTAATTACTAGAAAAGTCAAGAGGTGCTTCTCAAGGCACCCGGTAAGCCATCGATCTACTCCCTTGCCTAGACACATCTTACAGTGACTACAAAACACACCTTCCAACTGGCCCAGGAGCTCTGCTCACAATCCTTTCCAGTTCCTTTTTACCTTTGTGAGTTACCAATGAATGCAACTTTTTTTTTTTTTTCTTCTTTTTAACCCTAAAGGGAGCTGCATTTTAAGCAGTAACAGTCTGGAGCTCTCCAAAGGAGGAGGTTTCTCTTCTCTCCTCTCCAGCAGAGGTGAATGGGTGCAGGGGTTTCTTGCGTAGGGGGGGCTGCATGTCCTCTGTGCAGCGCTGCCGGATTAAATACCGTTGGGGTGTAAATCAGAACTCCCTGGAAAGCGTCAGTCTGAAATTCTGCTGTTCTCTAGTGTCACCGGGGGCCAGCAGACTCTGGGGATGAGGTGGGGGGGAGATGGGGGATGCTATCCAGCCACCTTCTCACTGCAGTAATTAACCTCAAGCAAGCACTGGCACGAAGCTCCGCTCTCGCATGGCTGCAAGCATTCCTCCCCACGGAGTTTATCATAAGGCACCAGCCATCCATAAACATCTCTGGGAAGGGCTGGCCTGGGTTCACCTTCATGCAAGGAAGATGTCAGGCCCTGGCAGGAAGCCAGCCATTCATGTTTCCTTTAAACCTCCTGATTTTTGTCAGCTCTGACTCAAATGACCTTCTTGAAAAAAAAAAAAAGAAAAAAAAGAATCTTCCATCACACCCTTTCCTCCCCTCCACCCACTGTGGCACTTAATCACAGCAGGATCACGGGGGACAATTCCCATGGCAGCAGTGAGTCATGGGCGCCCGTCCCCCCGTTCCCTGCACATCCCCTCTGCACCAGGGGCACTTTCCCATTTCCAGCTGTCGGGAGGCTCCAGGCAGGAGAGGAAAAACTTGGAACTAAGCAGTGCTGGGGCAGGCATAGGAGCCTCCGTCACAACACAGGCCTTTGCCCTCCAAGCCAGGCAGGATGGCCAGTTTTGGGGACACGTCCAGGTTGTCCAGCAACACCACACCACACACCAGTGTCCTCCCAGCACACAGCACCCTTCGCTTCTTCCACTCTGCAAAACCCGAGCCGTGCTTCGTCATGGTGCCGTGATATTGTATTTTGCAGCAAATCTGTGCAGTGACGCAGCCATTCATTCTAAATACGCTAAAGCATTAAGCACAAGGTCATGATTAAAAGCAATAAAAAAAAAAAATCCCTCTTCATAGTCCCTTCCCCAGCAGCTCCCCAAATCCGTTTAACTTTCCTCCTTGGAGCAGTCTGCCATATTTCTGAAAGGAAAAATTACTCCTCCCCAGGGAGGCAGGAACAGACACGGCACCAAGGGGAGCGATTCAACTCTGACCCCCCCAGCACAGGCAGACCCAACCCCTTCCCATGCCCTGGTGGGAGCTCTGATCCCCCCTTGCTGATGAAGCCGTTAAGATTAGGGTGCTGCTAGCACCAAGATGACACGATGTGAGTGTTTAATACTCTCACGCCGGCTGGGTGGCCAGCCTGAGCTGTTCTTTAACTTATTTGCCAGCTGTGAATATTCCTCCCTCTCTCCTTCCCATAGGATTTTAACATCCCTGTGAGGAGAGCAAGCTCCCAGCCAGCAAAAGCAAAGACCAACAGGCTGCTTAATTAACTGTCCCTCTCCCAGTTGTCACCGCCTTGCCAAATGCTGCAGAAACCTGATTCCAAGTGGTAATTAAGCACTTGTGGTTCCAGAGGGAGGAAGACAGCAGGGAAGCACAGCAGCCAAGGGAGGGGGCTGGCACCATGACCCCCTGTGCACAGCCCCTGCCCAAGCACCACGCCATCCGTCAGCACCAGCGCTCCAGGCACTCACGATTCCCCAAAAAGGGACAAAAGCTTTTTAGGGGCTGCCAGTCCCTTAAATTAAATCTTAATTGGTCCCAGAGCTCCCTAGATGGTTACACAGAGCAAGGAGAGGCCTTCAGCCAAAAAAAGTCCTGCTCTCAGACGTGCCTCTGAGGGTGTTACCTGCGCTGTTCCGCAGGTATCCAAGGAATTTGCAAAGCCTGGCTGCCAGGTACGCTGGCCTGATCCAGCGCTCACCCTGCAAACTCTGCTAGGTCCCAGGAATTCCTCTTTTTATCTTCCACCCTTTCAACCAGCCTCAGCTTCAAAAGGAGGAAATTAGTGATTCTGTAACATTTTGTCTTTTTTTTTTTTTCTATTGCCTGACCTACCAAAACAAAGGGGGGAAAAGCAAAGAACTGACTCTCACCAGGAGCATAAACAAGTTATTATAGCAATTACCTACAATAAGGGCATGTATAAAGAGGAAGCCACGAAAAACAGGCTGAAGCTTTAGTTTTGTGCTCCTGTTGAGACCAGCTGGGCAACCACCGACTTTGCAAAGGTGGCAGGGGAACAGCGGATCCCTGAGCCCAGAGAAACTCCCCACCCACCAGGCGAAGCAACTGCAACCAGCGCCACGCGCCCAAGTTCTGCTGCCAGCCCTGCAGAAGCGATGGTGCAGTCCCACACCCCCCCCCCAGGGGTACCCACAACAAATACAGAGGCTTGGGAGGAGAGAGAAAGAGCTTACACCAGCTCAGTTTTAGCAGTGCTACAGCCCCCCCGGCAAATTATTCCAGGCTCTGGCTCCCAGCAAAGGCTGCAAATCCCAAAGTGAGCCCAACGCAGAAGCTTGCAAGCACGCGGCACGGCTGGGTTAGCTCTGGCCTGAAGCCAGAGAGCTGCCAAAGAGGAGGAAGAGGAGGAGAAACTCTCGAGGAGAGTTGGTCTTTGAAAAAAATCCCCTTCCAGAGAAGCGGCGAGCGATCAGAAAGCAACTCTGGCCCTTGGTGGGAGGAGGGAGTGTGAGCGATCCACCCACCCAGCGCACCCCTGCCAGCTGGGAAGTTTCGGAGAGCCACAGCAGATGCCACCTACATTGGCTAAGGGGCTCGGCACACTGTGTGCGGCCCCGGGAGGCTTTGCCCACACGGCTATTATGCGATGCACAATGTGCCCCGAGCGTCAGGAGGTATTTTGCTGGCAGCCACGGAGAGAACAAATTTGTGGAGGGGGTTTGAGAGGCTCCAAGCCAGTGCTACAGCAGGGCAGGGAGTGGATCAGAGACAATCCTGGGGGCTAAAGCGTGCATTTGAGGCATCTAACAGAAGGGTATCACCATCGATACATCCCAGGTATCTATAGCTGCAGATTTTGGAGCCAGACACCTTACAAACAGCAGTGACAAACGAGCCCTTAATCCAGCAGCGAGGGTGAAAAAGCCACCTGCAAGGTCAGTGCAAAGCTTCGGTGCCCAACAAGGCTTGAGATCACTGCAATCGGTGCAAAAATCCCAAAAAAAGGGGCAGTGCATGCAGTCCCAAAAGGCTGCCCGAGCAATCACAGCAGGCAGGTTCCCCGTGCAAGGGGTGAGCTGCCCACAGCTGCACAACCGCCCCGTCCCACAGACCTTCCAGCCACGGAGGACCCAAACCTGGCCTTTGGTGGGGCAGGGCTGGCAGCAGAGCTCGGGGAGGGGCAGGTGAGGAGGTGAAAGCCCATCCCTACCTGTTTCATGGGGCACTTCAGTACTTAACTGCTAAACTGTCGCAGACCACAGAGCAAATGCCCCAAACCCTGAATTAAAAGGGCTAAGAGCTGGGGCTGCTCCCAGGCTTCATGGACTCAGCAGTTCCCCCACCCAACAGCCGGAGCAATGGTCCCGTACCCAAAAGCAGAGCCACATCCTGCAGCCCTTCAGGTCTCTGGCTTAAAATGCCTTCTGGCATCTGCCTTTCCTCTAAGCTGAGGAAAGTCCAAGAGAATAACCCATTTCCAGAGGGAGACTTCTGTGGATAATTAGGCGCAGCAGAGGAGGCGGTGGGGGCTGGCAGCCAGGCTATTACAATGTTAATTCCCTTTGACTTGCCAGCATTAAAGACCAACCATCCATTGTCATTCTTTGCCTTTGACAAGAAGATCTTCAGGACTGGACTTGCTGTTGTTAAAAAGTTTTAACCACACCAGCTGAAGTTTCACAACACAACCTTAAATCTCTCAGGGCTGTATTTTTGTGTTCTGGGGTGAAGCCTTGCTAACCGTCCCCCTTCGGGAGCCAGGGACCCTCTTTAGGGGAATGGCACCTGCCTAGCGCAGTAGGTTTCCATGAGTGACTCCACTTTTAGGGACAACCTAAGTAGCAACCACAAATAGCACGGCCTGCAGTTAATACTACAAACCGACAGACAAAAGGTTTTTCCTTCCATATTTTAACCAGAGCCTCCTGCCCTGTCATTAAACGAGCAGGTTTTGTCCCACCCTTCCAGCAAGGACCACTCAAGGATTTCAGAAGCAGAGGGGCAGGTCCTTGCCAGCACCATCTACAACATAACCACGAAGGACTTGGGTTACCTGTCCGAGGTCCAAAGTGACGTTGACCTGGTTGAATTCCAGCCCCCGGGAAAGAGGGGGGCTCTGCCACCAGCGCTCTGTCCCGTCGATGGCATTTGTTATGGGGTGGGCCTTGTTGCTGTTTGCAGAGGAGCAGATGTCGCAGTACTGGCCCTGTTGGAAAGTACAGACATAACATTTAACTGTAGCCAGAAAAGCGTGGCACAAAGCAAGACAGGTATCGCAGCAATTCAGAAGATACAGGGTGAAAGCCTGCTAATGCTAATCAACATATAAACTTCTTGTTTGCACCAATTTAGAGTATGGATGGTAAAAAAGGAACAAGAAAAAAAGCTCAAAACCCCCAAAACAACCCAATGTTGAATTTGGGCTGCTCTAAGCAGCACTCCTTCTGTATTTCAGAGGCGTGCCGAGTGTTGGCAGAGGGACCCAGACACAAAGAACTGGTTGCCTGATACAGAAGAGCATGGAGAGCGAGAAGCCCTCTTTTCCCTGGTAACAGATGATGGGACGAGGTGGAACAGTCTGAAGTTGGGCCAGGGCAGGTTTAGGCTATACATTAGGAAAAACTTCTTCACTGAAAGGGTTGTCAAGCTCTGGAATGGGCTGCCCAGGGAGGTGGTTGAGTCCCCATCCCTGGAGGGATTTAAAAGAAGGGTAGATGAGGTGCTGAGGGACAGGGTTTAGTGGTGGGATGGCAGGGTTAGGTTAAACATTGGACTTGATGATCTTAAAGGTCTTTTCCAACCAAAGTGATTCTATAAGCTGCACTGCCATGGAGAGCAGTAGCTGAAGCTCCAGGGCCACCAGCTCCTCCACTGAGGCTGCCACCAAGATCCTGACCCGCACCATTCAGCCATTCCTATGGACCCAGGCTGGCAGTTCTTCTGGCCAACTCCCTGCAATCTGTTTCTTGTCAACCTATTAGTTTCACAAGTACAGTCCTTTCAGCTATGTTTTCAAGCCTAACAGCCTAGCAGCCAAGTTCCTTCTGCTGGTGATGCTGCCATGCAAGGCCAGAAAGGGGCAGCCCCGGCTGTTGGCAGGCCAGAGACCTGGCTGCAATCACTTTTCTGCCTTGCTTTTGTGGTGTGGGTGGCTTTGTCAGCTCCATGGACACACTGCCGGAGAAAACAGCTCTGCAACTTTAACAGCACCTCCTGAGCGGGATCAGACAAAGACTGGAGCTGTTAGGGGCAACTCTTTCTTTCCCATTTAATGCACAAACGAATCTGACCCAAATCTCAAGGAAACCTGCAAACAGCCCTGAAAATTGGCAAGTTATTTCTTTTGTGGAGCCACTGTTCTGTCGCTTAAATTGCTGCCACAAACAGCCTAGAAGGGGACTCTTACAGGCAGTTTTCCTTTTAAAGGCGCAGTTATCCCCAGGCAAGCAAGCTGCCCTTGCCAGCTTTCGTATTATACCTGGTTACACCATCTCAAGACAGGCAATCTCCTTCCTGCGTGCTCCATCTGCATCCCTCCTCGGGCTGGGACAAGGCAGGGCCACCACAGAGCCTGTGGTTTTCCAGATGCCCCCAAACTCTGGAGGAATCTCAGTGCAAAGAAAACCGAGATTTCACAGCATTCTTCCCCAGAGCCAAGTGCTATGTTATTTTGCAGGTAATTATGCAAGGCAAATTGTCCTGAACAAGAACACCGTTCAATTAATTCCTCTAGAGATATGAAAGCAGCAGATGGGCAAGCACGAGGCCAAAGGAAAGGGCAGCTGAAGCCACCCAGGTAACCCTGATGCCCATTTGGGGAGCTCCCGCTGTTTGGAGGTCAGGACAAGGCTGGTCTGAACACGCGAGGAGGGAGAGCAGACCAGATAAAACTGACCCAGCTCCTCAGCTCCAGCCCTTAATGGGAACCGGTGCAACAGGTTGTGTGGAAATTTCTGCTGCACGATACACGCTGGGGCGGGGGGGAGAAAAGTCAGGCAAGGTTACAAAACTGGGATAAGTAACAAAAAAATAAAGTGTTTTCATACTTCAAATTCTTGCCGCAGATGTGAAAACCATTTTGAACCCAAAGTTCACCCTGATGGGTGACCATCGATTTGAGCATAGTAAGAAGGGGCTAAAAATTAGGATCAGCTGCACCACATTTGTAACCCTGCTGCTATCCCTCCCCACCGCCGCGCAGCCTGCGTGCAGTAGCTGCCACGGGGTAACACACCAACAGCTGAACTAAGCTGGCTGTTCAAAGCACAATTAGCCCCTCCGATGCACCAGTTGTTCATTAGTTGTTTCATTAGAGCCAGACCTAAAGCCCGCTGAGAATAATTTCCAGCTTTTCCTATTTTAGAGCAACTCAGGCTCCTGCGCAGCGCGTCAGGTCTCCACAGGGAGAAGCCGAGTTCTGACATCAGCAGAGGATTTTAATTAAAAAGCAATTGTGAGGCACAGGCTTAGGGGAGACAGCAGGTTGCCAGCGCAGGAGAGGCAGGGGCATCACCAAGGTACGCCAAAGAAAGAACTCCAGCAATGCAAGCAGTCGCAAGGCAGCTTAGAGAACATAAAACTGCCACTATCAGAGCAAACTTGCAAAGGCAGAGAGATAAGGAGGAGGCTTGAATGGAGGGCAGCTTTCAGGGACCTGCAAGGCCTGATCCTGTTCCCGCTCACGTCAATGGGAACTTTGAAGTTTCCCCTGAGCGTAAAGCCCAGCCTAGCACCCCGCTGGCACGGCTCGCCTCGGGGAAAGCAGATGGCTTTGTCCCGCTTTATCTGGCCCTGCCACGACCCAACCTCAGCTTTCCTCACCTAATTTATCCGAAAACCACAGGGAGCGTGACCCAGCCTGGGCCACTGGGGATGAGGTAAGAGGGGCAGGAAATGGGGGCAAAAAGTACTATTTTGGACAAGGGAAGGGCATGCCTACAAGCTGTAACCTGGGCTGTCCCTGCAGAGGTAAGCGGGCACTGTCTCACCAGGGGTCTTTTCTGTGGGCAACAGCAACTTGGTCAAAAAACTACATGCCTGCAGTCGCAGGTAAGCCACTCTGTCCAATGTAAGTGTATATGTAAACACAGAAGAGATGCACGCAGAGGGGCATGCCACCCACCATCACCCAAACCGCAGAGAGCCCTGGCCTGAGCCAGCTCGCCCCAGCCATGAGCAGGACACGCACCACGGGGTATCAGCACAGGGCCAAGACTGTCATGGATGACCACAGGATACCAAAAGAGAAGGCCACTTAATTCAAAGACGTTCAGGTGTGAAACAGCTTCAGACCTCATCTGTTACCAACACCTGGAAGAGCAGGACAAGGCCTCCGGCGAGCACCCACGCCGCCCGGGCAAGCGCAGCTCCGTGCTGCAGGCAAAGCAAGAGCAGCACAGATTTGAAGTCAGGGAGGTTTGTTGCACGTTTTTAAATTCTAAGGTCTGTAATTGCTTCAATTAATGCTAGTAACTTCCCTTGTTGTTATACAACTAATCTCCTGAACTAAAGTAATCATCTACAACCCTGCCTCGCTCCGAGAGCAGCGTACAATCCCTGCCAGCTTTGGCAGGTCTCTGGAACAGCCCCCAGGCAGCTGGGTGGGATGGGGAACGCGAGCACACAGCCCTGTGTCTGTCTTGGAAGACAGCTACGAGCATCTTCAGTAAGGCTCAGTCAGAAAAATATATCTATAATCCCTCTTTTGCCTCATCAAGACATTATTGTTAAGGTAGGATTGCCCATGCCAATGAGCGAGTGGGACAAGGGACACAAACCTCGATGGTGAGTCCCTTTCAGCGCACCTCAGCATCGCTGTGCATCGCATCCTTGCGGACTGAAAAGCCCCCCCCCCCCCCCCAGTTAGAAATGCTGTCTTCTGCCAGAGCCCTGAATAAAGCAAAGGAAACTCCTTGAAAAGGTTTCGAGCCTTCCCACAAGCTATGCCAAAAAACACTGCAAGTGTCTTGAGGGCAGCGTTACTTCAGAAAGCTTAGCAATTATTTACACTTTAAGACTGTCATGTTTTAAAGTCAATGGACTCCCTTTACTGAATGTCTTCTACAACATCAAATGAAAACAAGCAGAAAACAGAGAACTGACTGAACTCATTGACCAGATGACTGTATTAATGTTTACGCTAGGTCTTTAGTCAAGCAAACCTCTCTTTACCACCACAGCATGTGGAAATCTCTCAGAGGGTCCCAAGAGGCATTCTTCCAGAATTCCTGACCAAAACCCCCTTTCCACCACAGCTGCACCGTGCGCAAGCAGCGCTGAGCCGGTGAACGGAGAAGGGAAGGGACTCAGTCTGGTGGGACACGCGGGCAGCGAGGACGCGCACGTGGAGTTCATTTATTGTCCTTTCAGCCTGCTCAAATTGAACACTTCCCTCCCACCTCCCTCTTTGCTTTAGTCACCGGGTGGTGCCGAAACCCCTAAAGGGGATGAATTGGGAACTCTGACCTCTGCTCTGATGCCTCCCATTTCCTCCCCTTCCTTTTAGGTGCTGCCTGTGGTCATGGAAAGGAGCCACTACAAAAGGGTTTTTCCAATGCTTTCAGACTGACCCAAGACTGCTGGCCTGGGAAGAGGTGCTCAGATCAAAGCGACCCTGTGCCAGAGCTGCAGAGGGGATGGGAGGGGGTCACTGCAGAAATCCGCAGCTGAGGAGCTCTATTTGGTGGCAGGGGGAAGCCACGAGGACCTGCAGACCCTGCAGTGCCAGGAAAGGGCTGCGCTTGAAGGTTGAGTTACAACTGCCCCCAAACCTGGTACAGCCTGAAGGGTTTTAGTCACCAGCATCCTTAGAACGGTGTCATGCTGGATTAGCAGCATGGCCAAAGCAGAGTGGACAGATGTAGAGCGATAAACACATACCAAAGTTTGCCAACTTTTCCAAGCAGTCTTATCCTCCCAGTGTTGCCCGGCAGATCATTTGTTTTAAAGTGCACACAGTAGCGGTTACTTCTTACCTTTCCTTCCTACCTTTGCCTTGCTGTAGGCACAATTACTACACCCAGGTCCCTCTAAGTCCTCCTGCTACTAGCACTTAAAGCTTCTTCAAGTCACATTATTTTACAGTGCAGCCAAGTGAAACACATCACTTTAAAAGGTGGCAAAACTCAGAGGCGGATACGTCACCTTTTTGCCATCCGGTAACACCGTCAAGAATTTCTACTACAAACAGGGCAAAATTCCATGTCATAACCACACAATAGCCAGAAAATTCCTAGCACTAACTCAGGAGAATGTGGGCAGAATGAGAAAAATGTTTCAGAGATCATCTCATAACAAAGCCACCCCTACCAAAAGGGCCAAGAAAGGCTTGATCCGAGAAACTGAGTTTTCCCTCGCTTTTCCTTACTGGTACAGACAAGCTTATGGCTCCATTGCAACAGGTGAACTGGCACTGTGAACCTCATCAGCAACAAGCAGAAAATGCTGGCAAACAGCAGCTGGCGGCTCCCTGGCAGGCTTCAGCCTGCAAAGCATTTCAAATCCGAGCTGCTCTTCCCAGCCTGGGCTGCCCTGGGGGGGGGGGCAGCGGGTCTGGAGCTCCTGCAACTAAAAATTGGTGTTTTACAAGCCCTTTTACAATTGTTCTTTCCTCTTTTCAAGAGAACCACGGCTGTTAAACTGCACAGTGGATTTTACCATCTACATTCCTGGCTGCAAGCTCCTTCTGGTCCACTTAAAACAGGACCCCAGAGATCAGTCACCTGACATTTTCTTGTAAAATTCACCCTCTTTAACTTTCTCCTCTGCTCATCCTAACGCCCCACTGAACACAGAGGGAATGGCAGAGTGAAGACCCATCAAGGTAAATATTACCACGGTTATCATACAGTGATTCCCTGATGGACAGAGGAATTTTAGGAGCTGGTTCACCCACGATTTTGTCAACGTAAAGAACCGACAACTTTAAAAATAACACCACGGGAACTCAGCAAGCCCCGCTTCATGTGTGCAGCTTCTAGCAAGGCTGGGAGAGAAGGAGCGTGGCCACCCCATCACCCCGCTGCTCCAGGGGGCTCCCGGCTCCAGCATACAGGCCTGGGCGGGGGGGGGATGCCCCGGGGACCACCCTGCCTGCCCCCTCCCAGAGCACCCCACCAGCCAGCTGCTGGACACCAGTTCTGCACCGGGTGCACTGGTGGCCGGGGCAAGCGGGGATGCGGGGGAGATGGCCAGGGGTGGCGGGGGCCATGGGGCCCCGTTTGCTGCTCGCCCATCTCCGAGCCACCCCGCTCCTTGCTGCAGCCTCTGCCCTTTCCTCCGCCTCCTCTCCCCCCGACGGCTGAGAACCGGGGGGGGAGCTCGGGAGCAGCGGCCGGGGGAGCACTGTGGGGCGGGGGGGGCTCGGACCTTTCTGCACCATCCCCCCCCCCGGCCGGGCAGCGGCTTTGCCACCCCAGCGCGGCTCCGCAAGCCGCCCGTGCCTGCCCGCCCCCCCCAGCCCGTACCTGGATGGTCTGGTTGGGGTCCCCCCCCGCCACCGGCCCCCCGACCAGCTTGCAGTAGAGATCCTCCACGGCGCGGCGGCTGCCGGTGCCCGCCGCCTCCTCGCCGCAGGTGGCGGTGGCGGAGATGCGGGTGCCCTCGGCCAGGTTGAAGTAGGGCGGGTGGAGGCTGTGCCCGTTCACATCGCTGGGGAAGGAGGCGGGCGGGCGGGCGGCGGCGAGGGGCAGCACCGGGAGCACCAGCACCAGCCCCGGCAGCCACCCCGGTCCCGGTCCCGGCCGCGCACCGCGCCGCTCCGCCGCCCTCGCCATCTTCCCCGCGGCTGCCCGAGCGGCGGGGGCGGGCAGGGGCAGCGACAGCGACACCGGCCTCCCCCGTCCGCCGCCTCGGCACTGAGCGCCGCGCCGCCGCGGCCGCGCTACTTCTGCCCCGGCGGCGGGGAGGGGCCGCCCGCCCCCCGCCGGCCCCGCCGCCCTTAACCCTTTCGCCTGTCGCCGCCGCCGGGGTCCCGTCCCCCCGGTCCCGCCCTGGGACACCCCCCCCTCCCATCCCCGCGGGAGGAGAGGCCGAACGGGGCGAAGTGATTCCCCCCCCCCCAGCAAAAGCGGGGGGGGGGGGGGGGGGGGGGGGGTACCCCCCCCCCCCCCCCCCGGGGGGGGGCGGGGGGGGGGGGGGCTGGGATCCTCGGGGAAACAACGTGCCCATTGTATCGGCGGGGCTGCTCCGGCTGGCGCTTCGGCACGGGAAACTCCATTAACCGATAGGCGATGGGTTCATCTCCAGGAAAAGCTCTGTTACTAATTAACAAAACACTAAAAGGCTCTCGTCGGGGTGTGCTGTTGGTTCTCGTCAAGTTTGGGCGGTGGAAATCTGCGGCCACTTTCCCCAAGAAGGGCTGGCTTTTGGGGAAAGGCTTTGCCGTCTCACCTAAGGGGGAAAGCAGCAGCTCAGCGGTCACCCAACCCACTCCCCACCGACAGTCCCTCCGTGGTGGGACTTGCAAGGAGACACACAACGCCGTCAGGTCTTTGTATGCTATGGGAGGGAAGACACTCTACGGATAAGAAACCAAACATATTACAAGAAATTATCCTAACAGCACATAAATCAACTCATTGAAACGTTACTTTGATTTTCTAGCACAGACAAGACTTTTTTTAAATCCAAGAAGTGAACAATACACCCAAAGCATTGTGCCTGAACCGGCCAAGACTGTTTCCTTAAACTAAGATGATACAGAGTAGACCCAGACAGATCAGGTCTGGACTCCATACAACCAGATTGCCACGGTATTTGGACGCCACAGGAATCAAAACAAGCTCTTAAGCGTGTCCAGGTCTTCACAAGCTGCTGCTGGGCATTTGCTCCTTGCCTCACATCACCCTCTTTGTTTCTCTTTTGCGGACAGCCTAGCAGGGAACAGCCCTCTTGGAAAAGTCACTGTCTTAAATATGAAAAGCTTTTTAAATAAAATTTAAAAAAGCATTTTGTGTGGTTGAAATACGCAGCTCCACGGGCTGCTTTCACATACGGTGCGGCCTTGGCAGGCCATGCAATTACGCTCGTTTTGGTGCTTTCAAGGGCCTTTGGACGATGCCTTTTGCTGTCCCCAAAGCACGGTGTGCGGCCGGTCACACAGCCGTAGGTGGGGAGAGCATCGCAGGGTGGGAGCGGAGCCCGTGTCGGTGCAGCACCAGGTGCTGCGGAGGGAGGCTGGTGTCTCCCAACATCAGGAGGTGGAGGACTGCAGACCCCCACGTCATCACATCAGGAGGTGGAGGACTGCAGACCCCCACGCCATCACCAACCCGGGAGCCACCAGGGCACGCTGATCCCCGCCTGGCTCTGGGCAGCAGAAGGAGATGGTGTTAGCAGGACGCCTTGCAAAGGCCGGGTGGTGAGAGGTGCCCGGTTCCACATGGCCAGGAAGCACTGAAGCACAGCTGCCAAGCCCCTTCGGTTAGAAAGACTTCCTAAAGGGCTTTCAGGCATCTTTTAACCCCTTCCTGCTTGTCCGTCTCTTTGGAGATCTTTCCCCTGGTTTCCCCACTTAATGCAAGATCTTATCACGCAGCAGATGAATGTATCCTTTAAAAGCTAAACAGAGCCTTCTAAACCAAATTCTTATAAAGAGAACAGGCAGTCTGTGCCCTTTAAACTGCTTGAAAATGAGCAGCTTGCTCTGGGGAAAGTGGAACAGCTGCCTTTGAAAATACTTGTGCTCTGCAGTAATGGTTAACTAACATGTTTATGTATAGGAAACCAATACTCCACAGGACAGGAATTAAAACTTCCTTAAACTTTATCAAATGCCATATTCCGTTAGCTACTTACACCCCATGGCACCTGTGAATATGTAAAAAGAGTTAACAGGGAAAGCAGGGCACAGATTAGGAAAATAACTTTCTCCCACCCCCGCAAGAGAGTTACAAGGCAAAACACTTGGGCCAGTCTAATATCCGTAATCCCTCTAGTGGTAACGTTGTGGCTCGTAATTAATCACCCCTCCAACACGCAATTAAGGAAAGTGAACAATCCATCCAGAATGAAATCACGGGTAGCATGTGGGATTTGTGGCACGGACTCAGGAACACCACGCAGAAAAAATGGCCCTTCTGCAGCCTGACCCGGCCTCTACTCAACCGCAGAGCTCCTTTGCAAGGACAGTTTGAAAACGGAAAATGTATTTAGGCTACCAATACAGAGCGGATCTGAAGTGTTCCAAGAAGCAATGGAAATGGTTTAAAGAAAGAGGATTCTGAGAGGTTTTTTTCCAGCACAGAAAGAAAGGGACAGCGGGTTTATAACATAGCTAAACACCTGATTTAGACGTTAACCAAAAAGTTGAGGTTAACCGCTTGAACTCCTATCCTGATGCCATCTCTGGTCAGCCACACTCAGGAAAACGAAACATATTTGCTAATCTGGACCGGACACGAGTCCCATCCAGTCCAACATCTCATCTGAGAGTCACCAGCAGCAAACATTTCAGGCAGCCAAGGAATACTCTGCTCCCCAAAAAAGACGTCCCCTGATCTGTAACAGCTAGAACTTAGCTTGAATACTGAAGCCTTTCTTCCATTTAAGAAGCTTTTCTAAGCACTAACTTGAACAGCCCTGGACATTTACCACTCATGTTATTATCTCCTCTGATCCCTCTTTGAATTTTACTGGTTTCTTGAGCTTAGCAATGGTGCTTCTTGGCTCAGCTTCACAAAGCTACTGGTCATAGCGACCACTCTCAGGTAGGAGGTATTGAACCAGAAGGGACTTTTCCATTTAAAAACAATCCACTACCAGTGAACGCAGAAAGAACTGAAAAAATAAAAAAATCCAGCCTGTAGCAATCCTGTTGCAATCTCCTCTGAACCTACATGTAGCAACATGACTTCAGCCATGCTGCTATCCATCTGCAACCGTTAAAGGCACCTGAGTTCCACTGAAGTTTTTACTTTTGCCTCCCTAAAAACTTCAGGACCATGAGGAGCTTGCCAGAAGCTGCCATCAGAAACCACAAGCTCTTTCTTCAAGTCAGCTGTAGACCAACAGCAGGGTTTGGGGAGCGTGGAGGGACAGGACGAGCTTAAAAGAGATCCGAGAACAAATTCAGCGTTTGGGCTCCCAAGAGCTTACCTCAATGAGGGAACCCAGCATTTGGGCTCCCAAGAGTTTACCTCAGTGAGGGAACCCAGTTCCTAAATCCGAGCAAAGTTCCATCAAACTACAAGCAAGAGTTTTCCTATCTACATGGGTCCTCTTAACCTACTGCAGAAGTGCAGGCAAGTGTCCCACAGACAGAAGCAAGGCCCGTCAAGTAATTCAGTGGCAATGCACATGCATTCTGCTTGCTGTGAACAAATCCTCTGGTTTTGTATCATCTGTTACACAGAGAAATGAAAGAAGAGCTCTTTGCTCTAGCAAAACCAACATATGGCCAATGGATAAAGAACCATTGCCTTCACGTGCCGTATTTTCTAGCAAGGTACCACCACGGTCAGAGCCATCAGTAAAAGCAGTGCCTGAGCCAAGAGAAGTGAGCGAGCATATGGTTCTTGTACCGCGTATTGTGTAGGGTCAGGAACATGTTATCTTACGGAAGATTTAATTACTTTTCTACTACCCTGCTGCAAGCAGTGTGAAGGAACGTGTTTCCTGAGCTTTGCTCTGTGGTGACCTGAGAACATTATACCAAGATCACCATTTTCATAAGCATGTCGTGTCTTGACACAAGTGTGTCAAGAACAGCTACTAGAAGCTAAAAGCTAATTCCACATGAGCTGGAGTTGAACCAACACAAGCCAGAAGAGCAATCGATATCCTTCAAGCACATCTCCAGCTTTATAGTTTTACAGGCTTCATGGGCTGTACCTGGGAAGGCTGTAAAACAAAATTAAAAAAAAGGCGTAAGCAGGTTTCGAGTGAGGCTTGCGTTGAGTTTGCAGAGTCCAGAGAGGCAGGGAAAGGAGCTCCCCTCCTGTTCACACAGACCCCCGCACACATGCACATACAGACAGTTCTGCAAACAGCCCGCAGAGACCCAAAGTACATTTTCCCTGTTTGTTCTTCAGGCTGACAGCTCAATTACAGCTTTTTAAACCCGTCTGCATAGGGGGAAGCTAGGGCACAGTTTGAATCTATGGTGGGAAATGACTGAAGAGTTCTGCTGAAGGCGTGAGGAATTTGACCAGGATCTGCCTCGCTTTCTCAGACGGGTTCTTACGGGCGCATAAAGCCAAAGGCCACAAGGGAGAATCGGACTCATCGTGCTACCTCACCTCCTACCATCTACAGGGCCAGAAACTTCCACCCCACAGTGTTATACCCAGCACAGCTCTGCTTTTTATTAAAATATTCCTCATGCTAGTTTTGCAAGGTTAACAAGAAATAGTTAAACCTGGACAAACCAGACCAGACTGATACGGTGGTGCAACAGGAAGCAACGCCAGGGAAGGCGGCATCCTCTGATCCTTCCCGAACTGAATTACGTTATGCGAAAATGCAACCCCCCCAAACTGACAAGCGGCAAATGAGCATTAGCAAGAGCTGAGCTGGGACACATCTGGAATTAACAGTTATTTTTTTCCTCCTCTGTAAAATTACTGTAACGCGTCTTATCTTTGTTTTCTTTATAGTGTTCCTCCTTCAACATTTATACAAGTTTGGAAAAGAGTGTTTTGATACACAGCCGGTCAATTTGCCATGCCCAGGCTGCACCTTTTAGCTAAAAACAAAAGGCGGCGTGTGCATCTGTGTTTTGTCTGCTGGGGACATTTTCACAAAGAGATCAAGAACTTTCATAACGTAGCAGGACATGTTACTCTACACCAGAGAATTCAATTCACTGTAAGGTCAGCCTGTACCTTGCCTGTAATCAAATGGTTCCAAAGCCCTCCCAAAGCCCGAACAGGTGGTTCATTCATACTGGCTGTCTACCTGGCAAGGACCCAAATACTTTCTTTTAAAGCCTAAACTCTGTATTATTCCGGGGCGCACTGAAAACACACATATGGGCTGTCTCCTAGGCACGCTTCAGGCTTTGGTCATCGTTAGCTGCGCGCTTCCCTTTGCGCAAATCGAACGGGAACGCAGCTGCTTTTATGTGAGTAACTAAATCACGCTTTAAATTTGTGCCGCACCACTCTCCCTTCAGGCAGAAGGGCCCTGCAGATTTAACGAGCTGACATGTCAACAGAGATCAGTTCACCCACCAGAAAAGTGCAGCTACTTCTGGGGCGAGCCGTGGTCGCTCTTCAGTAGGAGAGGCGAGGCTGCTGCGTCGAGCTGAAGGCACAGGGGGAGCAGGGGGATGAGCGAATGCGCTCGGGGTGAAAACCGCGGCAGCGATGGGAGTTAATGCGCCCACCCGAGTGTGAAAAAGCAGTGGGGGCAAGCTAGAGACACACAGGCGGGCCACGCTTTTGCTTCTTGTCTGAAAGATGGGACGCATCCAGCTCAAGCCTGACTCAGAGAATAGGATTTTTCCGACGATGTCATTGTAACTTCTTTGAATGCCTGGAAGTTCGTTCTCCCACAGATTGCTTCACCCGGCTTCATGTCTGCACCCTGGGGGCTATGTGCACAAAAGTTCTTCAGGCCTGGGGTCATGACAGACCCTTGCTGGCTTCCACATCACATCCAATTTTTCAAAATCTAGGTGGAAATTGGCAAGGAACTTCAGGGATTTCAGCAAAAACTAGTTAGCACTTCTGATGCAAATACTCACGTTTCTTTGAAGGAGGGGAAGGAATGATTCACACCAATACGGATTACTTGGGTTAAATCATCCACCGCCTTTCCATTCAAGGGATTTCTTTTCTCCTTGCCATTCTTGAGAGCCAGTGCTAATGTCACAAATAACTGAAAAAAACCATAGGTCCTGGCAAAAGTTAGCAGCTAACACGGCGAAAGGCAGATCCCAGCCAGACCAGAAAGGCAAGGCACCATCTATCTGACCGTGGCAGTTTGCCCCCGCCTGCCTTGGTGACTGCGTTTTCATTGACGGCGCTGTGGGTTCAGGTGGAAAGCTACAGGTTTGCTTAGATCAGGGAAACGCTCGGATCTCATCAGCGCAGGACGGAGCTTGCGTGCGGTGTTTGGTAGGCAACCCGGCTGTCTGCAGGGAACGCAGCACCGATACAGATACCTGACCCCGGGCAAGCACGCAGCTCCCGCTATGAAACAGCTTCTACCTTCAAACTGGCATCTTGTCAGTAACTTCCGTCACTTTACGCTGAGGGACGTTAAGGTCAGACTTCTCCATTCCTATAATCAGATTGATCGAAATCTACTCTTCTGGTTTTGCATGGGAAAACTTTCTATTTATAATCTACATTTAACTGGAGTCATGAGATGGTGGGGCACACACCCCAATACCCACTATGAACATAAATGGTTCCTCTTAGGGCTAATTACACTATCATATCATGTACAGCTAATTTCCCCAGGGCTGACGAGACCTAAATCAAGCCTTAAAGCCCCTCCACTATCAATTTCTAGTACATGGACTTCATGGAGAGACTATCTCCTCTGCCGTACAGGACAGTGGTATTGGCATTTTCCTATTAAGTCCTGTTTCTTTGGTAAGAAATAATACATAGTTAATGAAAATTGGAATTAGGAACAAGCCACAGACCCCAGCAACACCACAAATGCCAAGCTGACCCCAGAGGAAGGGATCATCTCAACAAATATCCCGCCCCAGCAGATGCCCTTTGGTTTTCACGTGCGTTTTGCCAGCTGAAGGGGGTGCCCAGTCCAACACCCGGTGGCTGTGGCTCCCCAAAGGAATCAGCAACAGCTCTCGCATCAGTCACAAGGAACGCAGTTAAAGGAAGGTGCACAGACCCAGAACAAACGTTTAAATTTAGAATTTCCCTGTTACTTCCAATCTGCAGTTTAGTTTGGTATTTAAAAATGCACAAAACCGAACGAAGTAGCGCAGACACGTTCCAGCCATAAAGTTCTGCGTTTTGCTGCTCCCCAGCAGCTTTTCTAATTGTGCCGCACGTGTTTTCCCAGATGAAATGAGAACCGTGGGTCTTCTAAAGAGTGCCAGCTGGTAAAGAGGTTAGATGCAAAGTTTGGGAAAAAAAAATTGTTAAGAATGAAGGGTTTCCTCCCTTATCCCTTTCAAAGCGGTTTTTGAACGTGGGAAATAACCTCGTTCCCCATGTCCAGGAAGTTGAATGGCCAACACCAGCAGCACTGGTGCAATGAGTACGTGGGGCCTCTGCCAGGTCTCTGCCACGCAGGCAGGCTGTGCTGGGGTCACCAAGCAGCCGCAGGGCTTCGGCTGCGAGACGGGAAGCAGAGACCACCACCATCCACCACCCCGCCTCCTGAGCTCCTCTTCAGTATTACGGACTAAGACCATTACAGGAACCTTCTGTGTACAAGCTGTCAAGGCGAAAACCAGTCTCAACGCACAGGTTTTGTGTTTTCTTCTCAATTCAGACAGGGCAAGGGCAACAAAAGGTGAGGGAGAGGAGAACTCCTCCAGAGTAACAAAGATCAATGCGGACAAAGAGGAGGAGCTGGTGTCCTAGGTATGCACCACTGACCTTAAACACCCTCGTGTTTGCATTACTTGATTTAAGCGCATTAGGAGACACCAATATGATACCATTAATTCTGTCCAGTAGCCCCCATCCTTTACCAGGGCAGAAGCTGCAATGCAAAGAAAAAAAGTCAACAGGCATTTGCGTGCAATGCTCCCACAACCGGTGAAGGCCAAACAGCCTCTGCTTTCCCGTACCCCTGGATGCCAGCACTGGGGATGCGATTCCAGCAAACGCATCGACTGCAGCCACAGCAGTTTGTGCGAAGTTGGCCCATCTGGAGCTCATACTTGCATTTGCCACTTATTTCAGAGCTGGAAAGAGGGAGATGAGTTACTGCCCAAGACCCCGCAGGGCACAAGGCAGCGCTGGATGACAGACAGAGTTTTGCTCCAGCTGCACATTGTGGGCTCTGCCGATGGGGAAGGCTTCACTTTTTTTTTCCTTTCCTTTTTTTTTTTTCCCCTCCGGGATACACTCAATCCAAGCACAATATTGACAATAAACTCTTCTTTCTGAGATTCCCAGTCCTAATCCGTGGGACTTGCAGAGGGCGAAAGCATTGTAATGAAATATTAGCAAGAGTTGCCTTGGTAACTGCCCAGATGAAGGCCTCTTATATTCACTGAAGTTCTCCCAGCGTGACTAATACCTCCTGGGCTGTAGTTACACCACTCTGAACGTCCTGAATGCATGACCAAGTCAGCAGAGCAAACACACTCAAGCCCCATTTATACAGTTATGGCTTAATCTGATTATTTTGTAGTTTGACCAAGTGCAAGAGAAATGTGTGGAGCTCCGCTCTGCAATCATTAGCTCCTCACTTTCATCTTGCCCCTCTTGCTTATTCAAGCTAGGATTTCCCCTTCTGCATTTCCTAAGACAGAAAAACCAGCAGCCTAACAGCTGAGTGTAAATTGCACTCATCTATTAAAATGCATGCGGTAAGGTTTTCTTTATCCTGTTAACCTTATCAGTGAGCACAACACGTGGGGAATGGTGGAGGGCCTTCATGCAATGCAAAGCGAGAAGCACTCCACATACAGGCATCACCAGCCCCTCTGATACAAAATCCAGATCACAATTTTCAGCAGCTTGAAACCATTGGTGCGAGAGAAAAATGAGCAGAATGACGCGGCACAGGGAAAGGCACGGGCAGAGACCCTCACCTGGCCTGAAGGAGCCTTCTCCCCTCATCGCTCCCCTCCCCACAAGCTCTGCGTGCACCGTTCCCGTTCTGCTGGGTGGAAGCTGAATTGCTCAGGTACGTGCCCTCAACCACGTATGGCTTAAGGCTTGTACAGAAGAGAGATTTTCTTCTGGCAAAGAAAGGCCTAGAAGGCAGGCCCGCTGTCCCCAGGAAGGCTGGCACCATCCCACCCCCAGGACTGTGACGGCAGGGGAAGCTTAAGTGGCTCCTTTGTAAGCTGCAGCTGACAGCAGCAGCGCGCTATCGTTACTCCAAACTTGGGCTCACTCCCTGTGCTGGCTCCCTCCATCCCAGCTGTCCACCCAACCCTTAATTTGTCTTGTGCAAAGCTCCTTTCACTGCCAGGACTGAGGATTTATAGGTCCCAGGGAGAACGAGTCAGTGCCCTGATCCTCCCTACTCCTCACTCTTGCTCCTCTTTCTAGGAGTACGATTCATTTCCCTGAGCAGGATCAGGGGCAGAGCGCCGGCAAGAGGGGAGCACTTGCAGGATCAAGAGTTCTCATCTATTTACAACTTTTTGGAAAAGCACAAAATAATTTCCCTTGACAAGATAATCTCAGAATTCAGATCCCCCTATTTCTGTCCAGCGCACCAAGGTCCGAAGACTCCGGCTTTAGACGTGAGAGAAGGCAATTGCAGTATCATGGACGGAGAAGGTCAGGGTGACAACGTGCACGGCAGTGATTTCTCTTCGGTTAAATGAGGGGGGATGCTGGTATCTGTCCAAGCCTTTGAGCTGAAAGACTGAGCAGAGCTCAGCGAGCACTGTGTAGCTCCTACAAGGTAATCATTGAGCTATACCTTACTGCAGCTACAAGATCACTTGATTCTCCATGCCTGCCTATGGACTTCCACCTCTGAGTGGGACGTGAGCCATAACTATATCCTCTGCAGGGATTAGCCTCGGCCAGCTAAGGCCTTGCTTTCCTGGTGAATGCAGGTCATCCCAGAATCCCAGAATTGCAAGGTTTGGAAGGGACTTCTGGAGATCATCCAGTCCAACCCCCTGCTCAAGCAGGCTCACCCAGAGCAGGGTGCACAGGACTTCGTCCAGGTGGGCTTCGAATATCTCCAGAGAAGGAAACTCCACAGCCCCCCTGGGCAGCCTGTTCATGGGAGTTTTGGGTCTCCCTCCTACAGCTCAAGGTGCACAACACAGAGCTTCTGCAAGCCTGCAACTGCGGCTCCCATGGGTGTACCTGCCTTTGCTCGGGAACAAGCAGCACCGGATTCACTAACAGAATGGCTGCTGCGGGGCAGAGCTCCTGTCCGGCTGCAATATTTGCCTGACCAGCTGGTAAAAACTAGGAGAGCTGCGCTGCACGGGGTACTTGAACCTCCTGGTGCCTGCCCTGGACCCTGATCAGCACAGACTGCTCCTGAAAAAAGGCTTCTTTAACAAGCAAGGAAAAAAAAATAAATCCAGCAGCACAATCTCTCCTGGCACTAGGGACTCGAGGTTTGGTTTCATGCTGCACTAAATGGCCTAAGAACCAGCTTTTAAGGGTCAATTTATAGGGGATACAGGAAAACATACTATTGCCCGCTCTCTGACTCGCCCGCTAAATGCACACCGCAGTCCGGGCGCACCGCGGTAACAGGGATATTTATCCCTTTCATCAGCATTTGTCCTTTGTGTGCAACACAAGTGAGTTTTCACACCTCTGTCCACCATAGATAAGCAGTAGCCAGGGTTCGGGCTCCGTATCAGGAAAAGATTTTACATATTTCCATTGTCACGGCCATTAATCTGAAATCTAAATTACTTCCTAGTTGGGAAAGCATCGGAGTTTTTTCCATGCAGATTTTTCCAACAGTAGCTTAATAGGACCAGCAAGCTATTTTGCACTTAAAAATCACTCCCCCCAGTAGGAAGAAATAGCAAATAGAAAAATAGGTGCTTTCTCCAAAATAGAAGAGCTATGAGCCTGTTTCTAACATCACAGAGAAAGATGGTGGCACAGCCAAGAGCCGAGGCTACGGCTGAGGCTCGAATCCCTTCTCTACTAGTTCCATGCATGACCTTGGGCACATCACTTCACTTTCTCTTTGCTTCTCTTCATCAACTCAAAATGAAAAGAAGTAGCGGTCATGGGGCATGATGAGAATAAAAGCTGTGAGATGCTCAACCACCTAATAGAGGTGCATTTTCAGGTTTGTAAAAAATGGATGTAACAGCTAAGCCCTGCTTGATTTTGTAGGTCCAATAAACTTCAGCGAAAATTCCACACGTTCTGCCCAGCCTCTCCAGCTCACCTTCCAGGAGATTAAACAGCAAGCACACAAACTGACGGATATGTCAGGATTTACACAGTTCAGAAGCACAACAGTCACTTAAACTCGGCTCCAAGGGTTGGTGAATGGAAAAGCCATCACCAGCTCTCCTACACAGGGCAGCCCCAGAGATTCCCCAAGGCTCGGGCAGTTGTGGCAGGATGCTCCAGTGGCCTCTCTGCCAACCGCCCTGCTAAACCGGATGAGCTGGTGCGCAGAGTGGCTGCATCTCTGGAGGTCAGAAACCTTTGTTTATAGGTGAGGGGAAGCACTTTGGGATCCTTCAGTGCAAAATTTTGAGTGTGGTTTTCCAGCCATAACAGTTCAAAGACGGTAGCTGGAAACATAACAGAGAGTAGTCCTGGGTTCGTTCTTTGAATACTGTTTTTCAGCATGAGATTCCAGTTCTGGGCTCCCTGGTTCAAGAAAGATGAGGAACTCCTAGAAAGAGTCCAGAGGAGAGCAACAAGGATGATAAAGGGACTGGAGCATCTCCCCTGCGAGGAAAGGCTGAGGCAGCTGGGCTTGTTCAGCCTGGAGAAGAGAAGACTGAGAGAGGATCTTATAAATACTTACAAATATCTCAAGGGTGGATGTCACGAGGATGGAGCCAGACTCTTCTCAGTGGTGCCCAGCGACACGACAAGGGGCAATGGGCACAAACTGAAGCATAAGAGGTTTCAGTTGAATATGAGGAAAAACTTCTTTACTCTGAGGGTGCCTGAGCCCTGGCCCAGGCTGCCCAGGGGGGCTGTGGAGTCTCCTTCTCTGGAGATATTCAACCCCTGCCTGGACACTGTCCTGTGCCCCCTGCTCAGGGTGACCTTGCTTGAGCAGGGGGGAGGGACTGCGTGATCTCCTGAGGTCCCTTCCAACCCCTGCCAGTCTGAGATTCTGGGATTCTCCTCCCTTGCAATCACCTCCAATTTCCTCAGCACTTTAAGGAAGGTTTCTATTGTGCATAACCTTTGTACAGTCGCCCAGGGAACCGAAGAAGCCTTCTTAAACTCAGAATGGCTGGTTTGCTGTGTTAGATCCTGTTACTGTGTTTAAATAGTTCACATTAATATCAAGGATAATATTTTAAATAAAGAAAAAAGAAACCTCATAACCACAGCTGGGCTATATTTGTGGGAGGTTTCTCCTCAGTTTTCAAAGACCCTTGAAAAACTGGCAAGGAAAACAAAAGCTATTTTACTTTCTGTAGGAACACTAAAGGGAAAAAGGTACTTTGTGGATTAGGAGATTAAAATTACAAACACACTGTCTGGTAATTTTATAGTAATTAAAGTCATTAACTTGATTGTGTACTGCCATTTCAGCTGGTCTAGGCTTTTAGAATTTTATTTCAAGGAGCCACGTTATTGAAGCGCTTCAGATGTGGAATTACCGCGGAAAGGTATCCACTCTGGATTGATCCATAGCGCTGAGCTTTTAAGGACTCCCAAGATGAAAGCCATTTGGAAACTCCTTATGTGACTTATGCATATAGTGCTTGACATCCTCATCCTCACACGAGGGGATTTATTCCTTCCGTAATGAGGTGAAGGTCAGGCATGCCACGCTTGTTCGGGAAACAGAGAGGGTATGGGTATGTGCCCATTGGCATTCTTGCCTTGGGCTCTGCACTTCAAGCCTGAGGTATGAAAAAAGGAATTTAATTAGTTCTTGCCTGCTTCTATGAAAGCGCTCTAGAGGGAGGGACCAGAGACAGTGTAATAAAGAGGGTATGTGATTTGCATGCTAATAAAGGCGCGTACACGTTCTCTGGACAAGCCTTGACTTGATACCAAGATTAGAACTCACACTAAACCCAACTTTGTTCCAAAGCTAGCCTGCCACACGCAGCACTGAGAGTTTCACAAGGCTTTACAGTTAATTACAATCTATACTGCTTTTGCTGTTTAATGTCTCTCTGGCTGGTCCCTGGCCTGCAGCTCACTGAAAAAGCAGAATTAAGTGATTTGGGGTGTTTATCAAATCCTTATTATTACAGGCACTCGCTGGCTTTGGGAGAGGAAGCGTCAGATTCTCTTTTGCTATTTGTTGATGGTGTTTAGGGCTGGAGAGAACGGCGGAGATCTGCTCCCCACGCTGGAGGGACCGAGGCTGCCATTTGACAACGTGTTGTCTTTGGCAGCAGCGCGGACCTAATCTGTTTCTGCCCTTCTTCCCCTCCTGGTTGTGCCTATGGAACCATTTGTGGAACCAGGCTGTGAACCAGAATAGGGAACTGACCGAGCTATATAAAAAGGGATGTAAACAATTTTTTTACAGTTTCTTTTTTTTAAGCTATCTTAAAAAATTTTAAGAAATTTTTTAAGGGCATTTTAGCGCATTTAAGAAATTGCCCTTTCTGTGAGATCACACAAGTCAGGCACCTGGAAGCACAACTCTTTCTGTATGAGGCTGTTAACGCAGGTAAGCACTAGAAGTCATTGAAAGGGATGTCCAGCTCTTGTCAATTTAAGACAGCAATTCCTAATATTAAGGCAAATGATGTATAGACAAGTGGAGTGTCACTAGGCCAGAGCCAAGAGTGATCCATCCATTTTGCAGGAGAGGAAGACAGGTCAATGCACTTACAGCAGAGTTTTTAGTTCCAGGAGCAGGCATAAGTTGTGCTGTTTCAGCTAGCCTTGCAGCTCTCATTAGGGCCAAGTCCCAAATGTTTTGCCAAGGTAATGTCCAGCCAAATCCAGGTTTGCAATAAGGATAGCAGAATTAGTCAGGAAAGAGAAATCAGCTGCAATAATCAGCAGCAAAAGAGGAAAAAACCAAAAATATTTGAAGTGCTTATCTGGGTGCTGGGTGGAGTCCTTCATTTTCATGAGTTTCCTACGTGGTCTTGGAAGAACTGCTTGCCTGCACCCCAGTTTCCCAGCTGTAAGACAGATACAATAGCACTGCAGACACAGCAGATGAGGCGCTAGACACAGGTAAAACACTCTCCTAGGATAACTGGAAATAAAAAAAAAGACATAACAGCACATGGCATCAGCAGAGGCCAGGCACCTTGTACCCGCTGCAGGGACAAGATGGCAATGGGATCTCCTGACAGGCGTTTCGAAGCACAGCCATGTTCGCAGGGAGAGATCTGGGTGGTCTCCGGTGCAGCTTGCACTGGTAATTTGCAATAAAACATCATCTTGGCAACATACCACAAACACCTTCCTACTACATGAAAGCCCAACTTTGTCCCTGGAGCGTACTGTTCAACCTGACGCAGCTGCTCTGAACACCATCCAAAGGCCCTCCAGAGGGTGGGAGGTACATGGGAAAACCCTGCAGAAGCCTAGGTGCAACAACCTCCTCATTTCCCCCAAATCCCTCAGTCTGCAGCCCAGGCATGGCTTCTGCATTGGTGGTTTTAACCACGCCACAATTGCTGGGTGAATTCATTCCCAGCAGATCTTCCCTGCCTCACTAAACTGCCTGCACCAGCTGGAGTTGGGACCTTCATTCCCCCGGCCCCATCCTATCCTATCCCATCCCATCCCATCCCATCCCATCCCAAAGGATGGGATCCCCAGCCCCATCCCAAAGGATGGGAACACCTCTCTCATTGAATGGCGTCCAAAGCCTCCCAAAAATGGAGCTCTGTGAAACGAGGAGCTTGGTGAGCTGCTGCGGGCGGTTCACCCAGGACCCCTGCTGTGCTCAGTGGCTGACACCCAGGGACCAGGAGGGTGCCCAGGGCCAGCCCAAGGTTTAGCTCTTCTGTTTTACCGCCCGCTGTGCATCAGCAATCAATCATTAACCTCCTCCAATCTATCTCAACCCCCCGAATACACTATTACAGTTGGATCTCAAGACCAATAATATCCTAATGCACCTATGCTAAGGTAGGGTACCTTATGCACATACCCTAAAGGTGTGGGTAAAGACTAATTTGAATGCCTTTCCCCCTCCTCCAGATTGCATTACTATCACCATTTAGCAGAAACTTATTTCAGATACAGCCAATCCCCCATATGTGCAATGCGCTGAATTTTTCAAAGGCTGCAGCTGTCCTAATCCCTTTCCCAACTATTCAGTTTTCGGGAAGATCCACCTTCACGCTTTTTAACCCCAGAGTATTTCACAGGGTGTACCGAGATTTTTTTTGAGAGATGTGACTTGCAATCCAAATTTGTACACTGTAAAGTGGTTACATTTTAAGGTAAACCCTGAACTTCTGAAAACCAGACATGCTGCACCAGATACTCGAGACCAATGTTCAGAAGTGCTGCCCTGCATGCGGAAGATTAGAAGAATAGGATCCCACGTTGAATACGCTGAAATGGATAGAATGACAGAGGGTTGCTCTTCTGCCATATAACATCGATGCTTCACTGTCCGACCCCTTCCCAAGAACATCACAGCACCAGCCGAGCCAGCAGTAAATCCCCAAACTCTTTGACGAGTACAGGCGTCCTGCTGCTCTGCTCTACAACCACAGCAATGAAGGCAAACAACAGTCGTGTCATTTACACACAGTGAGTCCGTGCCAGATTTCCTTAAAAATAGTTGAAAATCCTCCACGAGCATCTCCACTGCCTCCAGACAGCAAGTTTGAAAGGAGATGAGCTGGGGAATAGCACAAGCTCCATCGAAGGGAAGGAATCCCTGCAGAATTCCTCAGGAATGCAGAAAAAACCTTACAACTCTTCCCAATATTTTTTCTACTCTCTTGGTGATTACTAATCTTTATGGAGTTTACATTCCAGCTATCATTTTTATAACCAGAGATCAGAAAGGGATTACGACCTGGGGCTGCAAGCTATTCACACAGGGACCCTGTTTATCTAAGCAAAGAGAGCAGCTCTTCTATTTTAACCATTTATACGGCGGCAGAAACATTGCCATCTGGGACATGGGCCAAGCTGGTTTGCTGTCCCACACCAGTAACTGAGGTGGTGCCATTTGTATCGGCAGGAGCGTCTCTAAATACATCGCAGTGGCAAATAACAAGCAGACACCTGGAGCAGATTGTCATTTTTTTTCACCCAGTTTACATCCAGCTTTTTTTTGGAAATTGCTTTTGGTAATTACATCCCTTCTCCCACATGGCCAGGAGCGTGCTGGGAGCTGGAAGCGCTCTGACGATGGAGCACCGTGACCCGGAGACCTCTGGCAGGCAGAAATTAGAAAAGTCACCGCGCCGATCTAAATGCATACTGAAGGTCAAATCATCCCCTGGGAGGTTCGCCCGGGGCCAAAGCTCAGCTACAAGGACTGGGCTGCCCAAATTGACCAGAAAGTAACTGAATCCCGGCCAATGCTGCAATTCTGTGATTTAGTGCATCCCGATCACCGGTGCCTACTCCCGTGGATGAAAAGGTTGGGTATTTAAGATGTGGCTGGCACCTCTTAACCATAACAAATGATGTTGGAAAGGGTTCCTTTGACCCTCAGCAAAGATTACAGCCCCGATACCAGGAATACTGTAGCTCTTGTTTTGGAGCAGTAAGTGGTATCACCCAGCTTCCATTTCCCTTTGAGCCAGAAGGTTAAAAAAAGAATTAAAGCAAACAACCAAAAAAGAAAAAAAAAACCCAACAACCAAAAAAGGAGCAAGATCTTAAAAAAAGCGCAACGAAATATCTGCAAATATTCAGCGGCTAAGAAATGAAATTGATTCCTTGATGCACGGCAGCAGCATCTTAAATATCAGGAAGAACAACGTCTGCTCTAATCTAGAACCTGAGATGTGGTAAGAAGAAAGCAACTAATGAAGGGAAGGAAAAGGGACCTCAGGAGGCTTTGTGGAGCAGGAATGTGTTCCATGTTCCACCTCACTGCAACCAGGGAGAGTTGGTGCTTGTAAAGTCAAATTGCAGACTTGCTGGGGAGCGGATTCCCCCCCGGTGTTTGCTTGCCCAGTGCCCTGACACCTTTGAAGTACTGTATAAATTATACAACAACCAAGAAGAGCGGGACTTTCTGGCCTGATAGGCCTTTACCCTGGTTTAAAGACCACTCCCTCTATACAGATACTCACACGTCACTTCAAAAAAGGCTGGCATCCACTCATTTTTTCCTACCAGGTGTGTTTTTCATCTCCTGCCTAGCTATTTATTGTCTCTGCTAACATATGGCAGCTGGGATCCCCCGCAAGCACAAAGCCTGCCCGGCCGCCGTCACTCGGAGGGCTGGGCAGCGGCCGGCGCGCAGCCAGGGAACGGGCACCGGCCTCTTCTTTTGTGCTTTGCTGTAAGAGACGCCACTATAACACCTGGAAGCTAGCATTAAAAAGCAAATATGGACATGCACGCCCAGGTCTTTAGCTGGCAGGGAGAGGAAGAGTTACTTCAAAACAAAACCCCAAACCCCTTTAGACAGGAGCTGTCTGCTCGCAGTAAGTCGGGTGGATGACAAGCTGACCGTGAGCCAGCAGGGTGCCCTTGGTGCCAAGAAGGCCAATGGCATCCTGGGGTGCATTAAGAGGAGCGTGGCCAGCAGGGCGAGGGAGGTTCTCCTCCCCCTCT